>JARJDU010022523.1:0-11603 GCA_030264695.1 Lissagria laeviuscula | reverse complement strand
TTACAACTAAGTGGTGGGGTAATAGGCAAATGGGCACGGCCTAATAGTACCCCTCGCTGAGGTCTACCCGTTGGAAAGAAATTAGGGCGTCTAGCTGGTCGCTCTGGTTTCGTTTCGATGCTACAATGATTTTTCCTTCGAAAAAAGTCAAATTTTTATCGATTCCAGACCTTTACTCTTTCACCAACCACACGATAACGACAGCGAATATGAAAAATGTGCTCAAGTGTGATTGAATTGGAATAAATGTTCTTTCTTATGATGCTTATTTCAACTTCCTGCGGCTTTAAACAGCCTAGCTGTAGTATCGCAAAGTGAGACAACTTTTAACCTGAAATTCTAATCTGAAGTCTTTTTGAAGACGTCAAAAATAAAATCTTAATAGTGTGGGGTAAAAAAGTTCAAGTAATTATTATACCTTTAAGCTCGAGTGGAACACTATTCTTCAGGGTTGCTCAGACTTAAACCATCGGAGATCGACCGACAAGCATTAGGCGAGCAAGCGAACGACTTTAGACCCTCCCACGATCGACTGATCACTAGTTTGAGCATCCTTGCTACACTTTATCTTTTTTTTTCTTCTAATAATTATAAAATATTAATTTCAAAATTAATCTGAATTGATATATCCGTAATATGCTAATTAAATTGCAGCTCGTCACTAATTGATTTAAATCGATTTATTGCCAGTTAGCCAGTTAGCCAGTTGGCCAGTTAGTTATATACCTAGGAAATATAGATGCATAGCCATACTAACACATGCAAACACGGAGAAAATCATACATATCCGTATCCACTTGTCAACAGTTATAAATACATGGGTTTATAAAAAGATCTCGCGTTTCGTGGCGCGTCTCGTCTCTGATTGCGTTACGTTACACTTTTATTATTATTATATCATTCGATTCGGTTGTAAATAAGGAGTCAAGGTGCGAGCAAGGCTGCTCCACGCATTGAAATCGCATATAATCACATACATCGATTACGCACGAAATCCAATAAAACAAAATGAAATATGAACTCGCGGTGTAGGTGTATCTACGAATTATCGTCTTATGCAGATATACACATCATTCGCTATTCGCTCTTTTGGGCATGTATGTTGATGGATCCTCCAATGCCCTACAACCTCTCCTACTAACTAGCTAGGAAGTTGTCATTGATGGTAGTAGTACCTAACTAAACTAGCTAAGTTAAGTGAAATAATGTCTAGTGACCGTTCTCGAAGTTGTGGCATACACGAATGTGGCGATTAGTCGTCGGACGCGGACATTCGGTTCGCGTAGTGTCGATGTGTTTATAGATGACATTTGATTTCCGTTATTTATAGAAATAGAGTTGAGAGAAACGACCAACTGTAAGCGTCGCCAATGTGGCTAGCAGCTTTAGCTGGACGCAGATCACACGGTTACAACTACCTCGCAATTCTAACTCTAATAACGTCAAAAGTCCGAAGTGAAGAGAAGAGTAGCGTAGAGTAGAAAATATTGTTGTTGTAGTGGTCAGTCATCTTATTCGAATGTCCTCTTGTTTTTTTTTTTTTGTGTAGAGTGGGAGTTAGTTGCGAATGTTGAGGCTTCTTAATAAAATTTAAACTTAGATTCAAGTTTCGCACGTCAGCGTTTATATATATTTTGAAAAAAATATGTAAATAATGTGTGAGACGATTATGATTTTAGTTGATTTATTGCTGTGCGAGATGGATTATGATTTCGTATTTGATGACACGCATCAAGGGCTATTTAAATTTCAAATTATTTTGTTGCCATCGTATGCTATTTGTTTTATAATATAAAAATGTTTGTAAGTTGCCTGAATTTATTGTAAATTGTATCATGAAAGACACAACAGCCCGCGGTTGGGCTTAGGTCTATCAATTTTCCCTCCTCCTAACAAGGTTTCGTTGCAGGGTCATGCTAAATCGACCAAAAAAATTTCTTAACATTGTTCTTATAATGAATCCAAAATTTGGTTTGCGTATATCCAATAGTTTCCGAGAAAGAATTATCAAAGTTTTCGAAAAACTGTTGACATCGAGTCTCTAGGCGCACAATGACTTTAAGGCCTTTCGAAAAGGGGCTCGAGGCGCACAATCAGTTTGAGGTCTCTTGTAAAGGGGTATTCGAACCCTCAGGCGCGTGCCTCTCAGCGGTTGTGTCACTGAATGCGACACTTGCCAGTAAAAAATCCTCACATCGGTAATTCTAATAGGATATCAATCGTTTTACCACAGAATAATATCCATACAGAAGATTCACTTCCTGTCGGCATCTTTGATCTTCTAATGCCAATTTTCGTGACCTTCAGCCATCTTTCCAGGTTGTTACTGGCGGCAAAATTGAATTTGAACGATTGGTTTTAAGGCAGCAGATGTAATACCCTTTCGGCGATACAAGTGAGTTGGATCTGGACACTGTCATTGGCTCTCAAGTCTTGTTAGCACTTGGGATAGTATTTAGTCGAGTGGGGAGTAGTTAGTTGCTGAGCGAGTTGCAACTCATCATACTCGCCAGAAAAATAGGATGAAATCAATTGCGAATTAAATAAAATGTTGTGGATTAGACAGGTTAGTTATTAAACGATTCGCCACTCGACTAAATACTGTGCTAAGTGCGAACAAGTCTTTAGTGACGAACGCCGCCATGTTTGCGGGTGGGTTTTTGCCGCATGCGCTCTCAAAATTGGCAACCCGAGAAGCGGCATATGAATCCATACAGGATTGATATTATTCTGTGGAACTAAATGTTCGTACTTGCTCTCTGCTTTGTTCGTCAATTGAACCGTCACTTTACCGCACATGGTTTGAGATAATTAATTTCGTAATTTCACCATTTTAATACTTCATTACCTACCCTACCTGATAAGAAAACATGTTATAAGTGTAATTAATTTTTTTAGAAATAAACAGAAAAACTTTAAAACAAAAAAAAAGAGTTTAAGTGTATAAACCAACATGAAAGAGCTGAATATAAAACTTATAGTAGATTCATATAAATATCTTTCTGGCCATGTTAATTGATATTTTACGATCGATTAAATTCATATTACTTATCGGCGCATCGACAATCTTCGTTCAATTTTATTGAAATGAATCGAAGCTACCAAGGTATCATGTGAATGCATCTTCTTCTTTAGTTCGAAACTAAATAGTAGTACTAGATATATACAGTAGAACCGGCTTTAATAGAAAAATATATGCCCGATAGTTGTAGTTCTTGGCCTTATTGATATAATAACTATTTTAGTTAATACTGATATTCGGTATAAACGAATTTCACTGTAGTTATATGTCGAGAATAAGCAGGTTGGTGGTAGAACATAACTAAAACTCATTCAGATACACACGTGAGATGAACACATGTAGATGCGAATCGAACGGACATGGACATTTCCACGTTAAATATATGTAGATTATATTTTATTGCTATAGACGAGAGCAAACGAGCCGATTCGATATACATCTCGGGAACCATTAATATAAACAGTTAGAATTCGTGTGTATTTTGTGTTCGAAAGTTGTTTTTTTTTCTGGTGGATTTCACACATTTTGTTGCTGGGAAGTGAGAATCGAGCGCTGCCATTAGTTGGCTTGATATCTGCGGGGTGGCGCTTCCCCTAAATACGCCTTACAGGAGGCGTACGTGTGACACACGCTCCAATACAAATTGGCCCACACAATAAAATGATAACTTGTACTACTCAACTTCCCATACAAGTCCTGTAATTGCATACTTTTCATTCGTCATTTGCGTATTGCATAATGTTATTAAAATTTATATAAACAAGCAGATCCTGCTCGTTCGCCGCTGTGGCGTATATACACGTTCGCAGCTTGTTTTGCTATTTGCACGAGTAATTGCATCCATGAGCACGTGCAACACATGTAAAAGTTTACGAGCATTGCTATGGGTGTGTATGTACCTTTCACTTGGTTCTGTTCAGTCCTCTTCGCCGTTGGAATCGACGGCAACGTGAAAGAGGAAAAGAAAAAAAAATCAAGGCAAAATCAAAGTATGTACTACATGCTTCTTGTATGGATCTGCGTTTGCGCCGCTTTGACTCGGGCACAACCTATGACTATGCTAATGAGTTAACGGTGCGCGCAGAGTGGACACTAGCGGCGCACCGTCAACTTACGCTCAGTAAGTTTATATACCAAGCGCCGCGCCGCACACTGCAATCATCATCTGCGCATGTGTGTATCTCTTAGCACGTAAGTACGTGCATGCGCTTATTATGTATTCAGTAGTACTTATACTCATGCGTATTATGTTCTAAGGTATATACGTACATGCGTCAAGCTTAGCTTGCTCTTTCGATGGAGCGCGCAATCTCCGCGCTTATTACATTGATAAAACAAGCCTGTGGACGTACTACTTTCGTACTCTCTCGTGTCTGGGCTGAGTCATTGTCATAATCTTGGCCTGCTTGAGACTAATTCCTGTTACTGCCACAATTTGATGAGATTCGCAGTTTGTTTATTCATCGGTTGGGGATTTTTTGGGTACTCATTGGACTATGATTAATCCACTTGTACTTGTAAAATTTTAAATAAAGTTCGAATATAATTACTAATAGCGATAATCTAATATATAAGCTTGTATAAGGCAATGGTATGAGGTATCCTTAAATGTCAATGACATTATTGTCAAGTCAACATAAATCATATTAAGGTAATTTATTGCTAGTTTTACGGACCTAGGATAGTTGTGTATATTGTTTGCTAGAGTAACATCGTCATTATCTTCAACATAAAACGTCAAATTTTAAAAGTGGACTTAGTTTTTGTGCTTGCACTGTGTCCCTATGTAATTGCCAAAAGTTGGAAGTAACTTCTGCGGCGGATTTAGAGCTGACGGAGTCTAAAGCTCGCCCCACACCTAACGCAACGGTAAAGCTTGTTTTGCAAAATGTGCGGGACTGGTATTCAATTACCTATTCGCTTGGACCAAGCCACATTTGCACACTAGTTGTCTAGTTTCCACCGAAAAACACCGCACAACCCGCATAACAAGCCTTACCGTTGTGTTAGATGTGGGGCGGGCTTCAGGAGCCCAATCAGGTTGTGACCCCTTTCTGGCTTGAGAATCCCCACGTATAGCTATAGCAAAACTAATTGCATTTCACTTTATAATCTCAAAAGCAGCTTAACTTTTGCTATTCATCGTTCACTGATATCTTTGCTTTTATTTTTATCAAAGAGAAGGAAATGTTGAGAACCGCTGATCTACTACCAACTTCCTACACTAATGCTCATGTTATCGCATATGCATGCATTACAATAGTAAACTCTTCGTACAACTTTTCTCATCTGAAACGCGGTGGTCAGTCATAAAGCTGGCAGCAGCACCAGCTTCCTTGCAGCTGCAAACAAATCTCCCAAGTTTTCCATCATTGCTCGTACTTATAAACTTACCTTACAACGACATTATTATTAATGTTTCGTATTCCATTGTCTTTCATGCACCAATTCGGTGCACATTCTCACCTTATGCGAATTGATTTTTACGCACCACGTCGAAATCGGAACGAGTCTATTTGGTTTTTGGGTTTACGACCGCACAGAATATTATTACTTACGCTTATTTAGAGTTCGGTAAGAGTGATCCGTCTTCAACTAGCTTTTATCTGATCTTTTGCTTGCGTCTTGTCGAATACAATGGGAAAGGACAAGAGCAAGACGAAGAAGATGATGATGATCGTGTTGATGATGATGATGAAGAAGGAAAGTGGAGTGGATATGCTCGCTCATAAACTCTCATAATGCGTACGAGAAGTAAGTGCTCTTGCTGGCATACTAGAAGAAGTTGACGTTCCTCGGGGCATTTAATATTCAGCCGGAAACGAACGCGTGCATTTAACTATCATCATCTTAAATGTTTAATGCTAAACGTTAAAAGAGCCATAAAAGCTGTATGCTCTGTGCGCTGCGGTTAAATCTTTCTGCATATTTATTGTAGACGCAATTGTTGTGTGAAGAACACTCTATTGTAAAAGACCATATAAGGATTTGGCAATAAACATTTGAGAGAGAATAGGAATATTATTAATACATATTATTATTAGGAGTATTTATAAATCTTTGTCAAATGATTTTTGATGGGCATAAAGTTGGCTTGTAAAAATCATATTCCTGGTGCGGCAGAAATTAGATTTCAAAAGAAAATTGAAAAAATTGAACCGAGGTATCAAAACAAAAAAGTTTTTTTAACTTTCAGTTTTAGAAATTATCTTTAGAGCCGTTCTTGGAAGTTTTCCGTCAGTCTCACAAGCATATTAGGAAAACATTTTCCCTTCAACTTCTTCATGAGCTAACTCTACAGGAAAAGTCATTCGCTAGAGAGCGGTAGCCACGGTTCTTCTTTGCTTAAGGAGACTATTCGAATCGGGAATAAACATATCCTGAAAAACCTTCAGTCGTTTCCAGGCGCTGAAAACGTTAATTGCGCCCTTGCTCTCCGCCTGACCGGGTCTAGCTGGTTTTTGAGGATTTATGCAGAAGCGTAGGAGGCGCGCACCTGGGGCCTCTCAAGCCAGAGAGTCCTATAAATCCAGAAAGTTGTAGTGAAGGTACCTTTAAGAGGGGTCTCAAATTGATTATTAGGGGCTTCAAACTAATTGTGCTCCTAGGGCCTAAAACTAATTGTGTTCCTAGGGCCTCAAACTGATTTTGCGCCTAGGGCTTCCCGTCAGCTCTAAAACCGCTGCTGTGGACGGAATAATGAGCTTTCTTCGTTGTCCTATGCCCTTGTTCCGCATGTTTCTCAATTGAACTACTACCTTACTAGCCCCCCCCCCTCCCCCAATTTAATAATTAAAAAGTGAACAATTTTTAAATTTTGAGCAAATTGCCAGAAATTACGATTTAAATAAATATGTACATTGCTCCTATGCATATATTATATAAACGGTATCGTTTACGTTAGTAAATTTATAGCCCATGTACATTTAACTCGCATACCATATCATGCGCGTATTGTTATCAAAGGGCGCATTTAATAATCTCAAATGTAGCTAGCCGTACGTAGACATCAAACAAAACGATTGTGCGCGCATACATCAGGTATGCGTCTGCCTGCTGTCTAACCAAGCAACGTGTTGAATGTCACAAAGTTTGCTTTACTTTACCCACACATAGTTGCAGGGCGCATATCGCCCGTTTTATCAAAAGAGACAAGTTGAGCCTTTGATGTGCAACGCGCGCCCTTAACAACCTATATGCCGTGTGCACACAGGCTATTCTCCCAACAACAAATAATAATAACAACAACAGCGTCATTATTAACTTTTGAAAATCAAAAAGAATGAAAAACTGTTTCGTCGCCTCCGCTTATTGCTCCAATGAATGATAACATTACGATTGCCGACAACCCTACCGCGATTCTTTTGTCTTCAGCAGCAGCAGCAGCAGAAACAGTTTCCACTGAAATTATGCTCCGCGCTTCGGCTCCAGCAGTCCCACGTTTGGCGCGTTTCGAATTTCTCGTGTTCCATCGTCCGTTTTACTCGTCGATTCTTCGTACACTTCTTCACTCTTCACTTCTTCTTTTCAGACGTCGTGAAGTCTTCCGAACGTTGCAGCAATGCCATTCCGCCATAGCTCCCATAGCCCGGCGAGCGATGTTTATCTCTGGAATTAAGCGTTCCATATATCTGTAACAAGTGTCCGGGATTCCTAGACATTTTTAGCGTTCTACAACGTTCCTACCTGCCGTCCCTCCGCGTCGCGCCGACCCGAAAGAGAGTCGTAAAGGTAGTGGTGCTCGCTTTAAACGTATAGATAAAAACGTCTTCTCTCTGTCTCGCCTCTTGCGCGTATCATGGCCTTTTTTGTCTGGTGCGCCTGCTGCTTCTTTTGTTTTAATTTAATACTCTTCGTACGTTTGATTCTCGGTAAGCAGCCGAGCGTTCGAGTCGGTCGCGTCGCCTGTGTTTGTTTTAATTGAATCCTTTTGATTTTGACCGACGGAGAAGGAGAGCCGCGAAGACGCGCGAAAGGTGCGCAGCGCACAACCGACGATCGCGATGCTGCGAGAAAGAAAGATTAATAATGTTGGGACGGGTTGGATCTGGCGGATGTAGCGAGATGTATTTGTAGTAGTCCTCGACGATGATATTTTCTTGGCTGGTTGTGTGGTGGTGTCGAAGCGCGTGAGCATACGTCCAGCTGCGAAGCGGTGGCGGTTGAGCGGCAGCAGGAGAATACCTACCTTGTTGACCTTTATGTAAACTTGAATGAAGAAGCTTTTCACTTATATATCAACTCATTGTAGATATATAGATAATTTTTATATTGAAAATTAGCCGTGACAGATGGGTATGAAGACACAGCTTCTTTTGCTTAAATGTCCAGAATGTGTCCCGATCAAGCGAAATCGACTGTATATATGTACATTATATATATAAAAACGAAGTTTCTTTTGTTTTTGTAAACTGCACTTCCTATCATATAAATACCAATGACAATAACAGTTTTCCGCTTATCAGAAACATTTCTAGCTTAACAATAAAAATTAGGAACAAAATAACAAAC
The DNA here is from genome assembly GCA_030264695.1 of Lissagria laeviuscula. NCBI lineage: Eukaryota > Metazoa > Arthropoda > Insecta > Coleoptera > Staphylinidae > Lissagria > Lissagria laeviuscula. Next base: position 3,070 of record JARJDU010022523.1, on the reverse strand, counting down.
CGCGGCATAACGTTGACATAAATAATTCCAATAATGAGCCCATGCGGCTTATTAAAACGATAATTACAACAAATCCGAGTAGTATGTACAAAGTTAGTTTTTAAATAGCGAGCGCGAATATTTCGCGTTGCGATGCCCCCGCCGCCGGCCACTGCTTGCGCTTGTTATCGCGTTTGCAGCGATTCCAGTCGATACATAATTGGTTGCATACATTTATGCAATCGGCGTTGACCTTTTCGTTATGCAAATTGTATTCTTTCCGCCGTATTTTTACGCATTTCATATTAACATTGTTTATGTTCGTGTTGCATTTTAATATATGACGGCCGTCTCTTTTCTTGGGCTGCTTAATTACAGGTTTGCGATGTGTAGTTAATTATGATGCAAATGTGATTGCATGTACCTAGTGTGTATAATTCACTACTTAGTTTCATAGGAAATTATTTAAAAAAAAAAACTCTTTGAAGTCACAAAATTCTTCGGACGAAATTGTGATTTATTTTGCTACATCCTGTAGAAGTAAGAGAATATAATATACACGTAATTAAACTAATTGCTAATGAGTTTGATTGAACTGGCGAGCAGCATTGTAATAATAAGTATGCAATAAATATATAATGAAGAGCATTAAATAATAAATTAAGTAAACCTGAAATTTGTAAAAACGGAGATTTCAGGCTAAAAAGTACATGTCCGGGAAAGTCCCGCTACCGGTGTAATATCATCTATATCAGGCAACAATTGTATTGGTGGATATCACCTACGACGATTACATTAAATGATCATAAATTCTAATGGGCTGACGGATTGGAAGGAAGCTTTTGCAGGACTCTTTCAGTTCACTTTTGTCGATTTTTATTCATTCAGATGTCATTTTCCGTATTCGTATGAAAGCAGTAGGCCAGAAAATTTATAACTTTGGTCTGACGGCTATCAATTTTATGTTATAACATTCACAAATATATGCAGATTAAGGTAAATCACTCTAAAATGTTGTTAACAATCTTAGCGCAAACTGTTATTTTTTCTACAAAAAATAACTGCTGAAAATGTGCCTGTTTTTGGGTAAAATCGAGTAAGCACAATTCGGAATCAAATCGGATCTTATTTATTTTGTCTGAATGCCAGTTTTAAGTATAAAAATGATATAGTTTCCGAGAATATGCAAATTAATAAAAACCTAATTATATGAAATGATTGATATGCTAATGATACATTTTGATGAGTTAAATGGAGAACTTCTTCCGATATAGACGTAATTTGTGGTAATAAATATCTGTACGGGATTTATAACCGATTAGTAAATGTAGAATTTTATCAACTTGGATTTAATTGAATTAATAACTAATTAAAATAATCGATGGTTTTATTTGCAACTTAATACTTCGTGTATAGTAGGTGTGGACCTAAGCGGCGATTAATGAGTGGTTACTAATCATAGTTATAATTGATCAGGAAATCTAACTATTTGCAGTTAGTTATAAAATATTTAAAAAAAAAATTAATTTTAAAATTGTAATATCTAAAACGCATTTTTATGAATTAGAAATTGAATTTTAAGTGAATTCGTGAAGTGATTTATGAGTCACAACGCAACCATTATTCATCAATTATAATCAATTTAACAAAGGAATTATTATATCTTATAATTGCAATAAGTTTAATAATAATTTTAGTTATAATAATAAAAGCGTTTTCAATACCAAATGGAAATTATTATTATTGTTATTATTATTATACATTATTATTGCGCTGTGCAATTCTATTTTAAAACACTTTATCTAACTTAATAGGTAATGTAGTTTATTATACTGGAGTAATATTTATAAATACATGTGTACCTTCCATGTATGTACATTATTGTGGTTCGTTCATTTTCCTTCTTTCTCGTGCTTTCCTTGTTGTTATTACTCGAATACTGGTTGATGTCAGTTTTGCGCAAAATGTCGATGTGCTTGTGACTTGCAACTTGCAACTTTCCCTTCACTTCAACGGTTTGTTGTTGCTATTATTCACTTGCATAAGTTTTAGGCTTTATCTACTACCAGTCACTCAGTCAGTCAATCAGTAATTCTATATGTTCAATATCAATAGATAATATACCGAGTATATCAAAAAAAAAGTAATACGAAACCGTCTTTTGGTTATTAACTAATTGTTATAATAATATTAATAGAATCGGATGCTTTTAATTTACTTTTTTCTGAATTATATATTGATTGAGTTACAATATTGTAACTTACTCATAAGCGTAATTTATTACATGTCGAAATATCTGCATGAAGCTGTTCCTTCCAAGAAATCGCCTTCATTATTATGATTTGATGAACTAATATCCGTTTGTAATAATTATGAATCGAAATGTGTAATAGTTTTGTGGAAATGGTTGAGTATAGTATGAGTTTCATTGGCTTTTTATTACTCGTTGCTGAAGGATATACATGGTGTTTGCAAAATTGGTTCTACTATCAAACAGAATGGTATTTTGTTAATTTTTTATTATTTGAGTTTTTTTCTTCTTAATCTCATAGTTTATTTGTTTAAAGAAATGTGGAAATACGCAGAAGTTCGTTAATTATAAAATTTGCACAATCTTCGTTTTTGTTGATTGTGTTGAGTGCAAACCGCGTTCACCGAACCGAATCAAGAACTAAGCAAACTTAGCCTTTTGCAGGAATTACTCATTGCTATTGCTGAGTAAAACTTATATCGCACAATGAATAGATAATTTTTTTCTCAAATGATAATAAGCAGGAAGAGTCAGTTATACATGTTTGGATAGAGTTATTGGTCAAAAACCAATAAAAAAGGGATGTTTTTATAATTTGCAAGGTGAAATATTATTGGCTGGAAAATGGTTCAGATATAGTTGGAAAGACTTCCTAAGACAAACAGTTGGTATATAGACCGTTTCTCAATGACTGTTAGTTTAGGAGTTAGATTTTTTATTCCGATTTTCGAAATGTGACAAGTTGAAGTTGGCCACTAGGCGTGGGTCTTGGGGCCCCAAGATTTAAGAGGCCCCGCTCAGAATTATCACCCATGAATTTTCATACAATTTTTTTTCCAA
>JARJDU010022518.1:0-13939 GCA_030264695.1 Lissagria laeviuscula | reverse complement strand
TCATAGGCATGATTAATGTTTTGCCTTGGAACGTATTATCACAGATAAATTATACTGTGATATTAGTTAATCTGTGGTATTATCATGATTTTCATTAGTTTAACAATATGGTTGACGTTTTTTTTCTGTCTTTTTGCAAATAATGCAAATTTTTTAAATGACATGAAATGAAAAATAAAGCACAAATTTAATATTTACGAAGAGATTTTTCCGTAAATATTTTAAATCTGTATGACGTAGGAAAAGCAGCTTTTTTATATACAAAGTCAATAAAATGTACTAATAGATGGCGCGACTAAAAAATTCCACATCTTTAAAATATTTTCTGATTCAGTGCTTCTGTCAACACTACTCTAATTTAACGTAGGTTATGAGAATAACTGATATCTTCCCTAAAAACGAATTACTCATTAAAACACCTTATGAATCAAATAAAACGATTGCTTTTTAGATAAACTACAATGATGTGCTCCTGATCACTACTTCACTCTACAGCTGAAGCGTTTGAATGTGAAAATGCACTCAAAACAATCTCCTCAAGAGTTCCTGCAAGATTCATTTACACCACAAATTGGTGTATTATGCAGCGCCACTGCCGATGCGTTATGCCGCAAGAACAATCTATCGTTTATTGAACTTCTGCAACCATTTTGCAGAGTGAGCTCTGAATTGCATTACAAAGATCCCAATGGGGCTGTAGTATCTTTACGAAACTTTAAATTGACACTAGTGGATGTTCATGCAAAGCCACCACAAACAGCAATTGCTAGAAGATGGCTTAACTCTTCAGTTAGTGAGGCTACTGTTCCAAGACTGATTCAACATAAGGTCGGCGAATATGCAATAGAAATGCCCAGTGGTGCTCCTTGGTTTGAAGCATGGAGAGAAACCTTTTTTCAAGTGCAATATCCAGCTGATCATGAATTCACTAAGCATTTGTTGGGATGTATGCTTGTTGTGTCCACAACAGATCAAAATCCTGTTGAATCAATGGAGTTGTTGACAACTCAGTTGCAACAATTGCAGAACACTTCTGTGACCAAGTTGCCAAAATGGTTTGGCACAAATATTCTTAGTTATTATGTACTGCTACATGAGAATATATCAAATGATAATGATATAAAGTAAGGAGGAAGATATATATTTATATACTTGTGTTTTATTGAAGAATATTCTTATTCTCATTTTATGTTTTTGTTTAGAGCTGTGGAGATATTTGAGAAAATGAAAGTAACTTATGGAAATATTAATTGTTTCCTATTACGCATGAACTCGCGCCCTGTTGGAAACAGTGGCGAACAGTTACCAGATCCATGGAGCAAGTTCATCAACCCTAGGTTAACAGTACTGTCGACAGAAAGAATTAGTCCTGAAAATTCTCCTATAGCTAGTCGCAGTTTCACGCAGAGTTTGGAGCTTGCGCAGGAAGTCAGCGAGCAGCAGCCGTTACCGTATCACCCGTTGAGTCCTGAAACTGATGATGTTATGGATATCAGTACACATGCGGAGGTTGCTCAGTCTCCGCCAGTGTTACATGGTGCCTGTTTGTCCACTGAGGACGTGGAGCAAATTAAACACCTTGTTGTTGAATTTGCATCGAGAGGATTACTCCCTCATGTAGAGCGACAGATTCATCAATTGAGTGACTTCGTAGCGAACAAGAAAGGTGTCAGTAAAAGCTTGCTCAGCGCTACGAAACGATGGTTTACCCCAAACAAGCCTACATCAAATAGCGCTACTATTAATACGTTGACGTAAGTAATACGCTTGCGTAGTAGTATCAAACAGAGGTATTTATTCGTATTTTCAATTACACTAAATTTTCGATATTTAGTTATCCTGCAGATGCTCCAGAATTACAAATTCGTCGATTAGGAGACTTGTACTTTATGTTCTGTCATTACTCCATGGCGTATCAAGCATATCATACGGCAAAACGCGATTTTATGGCTGACCAAGCGTGGTTGTACTGTGCAGGCGCACTGGAAATGGCCTCCATTTCGGCATTCATGGCTAATGAACCTAATCGCAAAAGCTTCGACTACATGGAAGAAAGCATTAACACATATCTCAACACTTGCAAGTATACTTTGAAAACTATCACGCATGCGCAAGACCTAATCTCCGATAATGCTAATTTCCAGAATGCCGCAGTTTGCCACGAAGGCGACTCTTCTAAGCGCAGAGTGTCTGCGAGGGCAAAATCTACACGGAGAAGCTGCGCATCAGCTCATACGCATGGCGAACGAAGACTCTGATCTGCGTTCAGCTCTTTTATTAGAGCAAGCTGCGTATTGCTTTCTGCAATATAGCGGAGCCTCCATGGTGAGAAAGTACGCTTTTCATATGGTTTTAGCCGGCCATCGATTTACTAAAGCCAGTCAGAGGAAGCATTCGTTAAGGTGCTATAAACAAGCGTATCAGATTTACGAAAGTCATGGCTGGAACTTGGCCACGGATCATATTCTATCCAGTATTGGACGGTTAGCAAAGAATTTGAACGAGTTGGAGGAGGCGATGCAGTCATATGCTAAGCTCCTCACGGAAGAAAGCCAACAATCTGCCCAACAGCAGGAAATATATCTTAAGGAATATCTAACTATTCATAGTGTGAGTATATTTTTGGTGCGCATGAGCAGTAGCACATACATATGAAAGAAATTGCTTCGACTCTATTATTCAAATTTTGTATTTTAGGATTTACTCAAAAAGCAAAATAGTCTTCTTACACCGGTGCTACCACTACCTTTAATTTTAAACGAAACGATCAAAGTGTTGGTTGGTCCAACTGCTCCTTTGCGCACCCCTGGCAAAGTCCCAGCGGCAGGAGTATCACTAACTCAACGGGAATCTGAGCGCACGCGACAACGCTGGCGTAAACTGGAAGAGATGCTAGTCCAGGAAGCGCAGGGTTCACTGCCAATGCTATTTCGGCCGTTTCCAACACTTTTTACAGGCGCACAGGTTGCAGACGGCAGCGCCATCGCAGTTGTTGGTGAACCAATCCAAGTAGCAGTAGACCTCTACAATCCGTTGCAAATCTTCGTCAATTTAAAAGACATTCATCTCTTGTGGCATGTACGAGATGCTAGCAACCGTTTCGCTGTTAATGAAATAATGGGAAAGACAGACCACCTCATGAAAACTCATTACGTTCGTAGCGCAGTAATTCAAGCTAACTCCAAACTTGAGATCGTTCTCTCTGTCACGCCATTAGCTATCGGAGAGGTATTTATAAAAGGAATTTGTTACAGTTTAGTTGGCGCGAATAATTCGGAGAACGAAATTTCTCTGAGGGGAAAGCAGATTTTTGTAATCAAAGCGCCCGTTACGAAGAAGAAAACCGATGAGCCGATTGCACAAGATGAAAGAAAAATTGAGATTAAGATAGTACCATCTGCGCCCTGTTTGCAGGTTTGTAGTTTATGCTTAGTAATTCACTATAACAAGCGTAAATATTGCTTTTGTTATTATAAAAAAGGTAGTCACATATTTTAAATTGACTATAAAGGAAAAATTTAAATTAAATTATTCTTTTAGGTAAGTTTTGGAGAACTGAATGCAGAATTATTACGAAACGAACTACAAGAAGTATCTGTCGAATTGAGAAACGTTGGATCAGTACCGCTGCATAATATATACATGGCTACTTCAATGCCCCATTTATTATCCTCTTGTGAATTCCAAAAAGACGACGATTGTCAAGATCCATCACCAGAAACTTCGGCTACAAGAGAAAAAGAAGCTCGAAAGAATCACGTCTCGTTTCTGCCTCTTCCAAATGGAGTTTTGGCTCCCGGACAGTTTTACAATGTGCAAATATGGCTTAAAGCTCCCGAAGTAATCGGTCCTGCTGCCATTGACCTCCTTATCTATTATGAAAACGTTGACTCAGCGGCAGTCCCACGTTACAGATTAGTCCGACACGTCTGGCATCTTTCCATTCAAGAATCAATCAAGGTGGATGCCAATGCTGTGCAAAGCTGCGACTCTAGAGATGTAGAACAGTTAGCGCTTATGGTACGCGCCACTAACTTAAATAAAATCCATCATGCAATCCTCACCGAAATCAAACTTCTTACTGCAGCTTTACTGAGTCATAATTGGGTGTTGGCCACAGAGGCGGCACCTCCTCCTTCCAACATCGAGTTGGAATCGCAAGCATCTTATTATCTTTTTCTTAAGATGCGGAGGCAAGCCGCAGTTGCTAGGAAAAGCAATTACTCACAAGTGTCTTTTGCTTCGACTGGTTTGGACACATCGGAGGTTACAAACTCAGCGTGCTTGGACTTTGCCAAAAAGAACGAGCGAAATCGAGTAAATTTATTTGACGGGGATGATGAGAGTTCAAATTTGAAAAGTAGGCAGGATGCTATGTTAGTTTTACGTTGGAGAGCGAATGTTACAGACTCAACTGGCAGACAGCGAGTAGTCTATGGGCAAAATCAGATCCCGATTCATGTATCTCCAGCACCATGCGCCTCTCTCGATGAAATAGAAGGACAACAGAATAAACAGGAGAACATACCGTTCAGTGACCCTGTTTCTTCGATTGTGGACGATACTCTATTAGAACATTCAGACAGACAAGTCACTTATAATTTATTACACCCTGCTTGCATCGCTCATGATTTTGCTAACCGGAAAATCTGTGTCGTTCCTGTGAAACTTCTCCTTCATAGTATTTCAGAAACGCCTTTGGTCATTAAGGTGCACACATTGGGAACCAGCAGGTATGTCCAATCTTATGAGGATACTCTTTGCATTATTTGTGTATTTACAATTGATATGTTTTCAGTGAAACTTCACCGCCACATCATACTAGTCTCTTCTATCCGTACTCTTCGCGACATTTCCGTTGGATTAAATTAGGCAGCGTATCGAGAATCATCGCGCCACTGTCATCAATCAGTGTTAATTTATCAGTGGCTTTATTAGGCCCTGGTACCTATGACCTGGGTTCCAGGTTGGAAATTTGGTGTCATGGCGTGGAACAACCCCACGAAGCGGTTTTGCAATCTTGCCGTATACAATCTTCGTTGATAGTTGCCAGTAGGTGAAGACAGCAATATTCGTCGGACATTTTGTATAGACATATATGTCACACATGTCATTCCATTTGTGCGCTGTAGACAATTGTTCATTGATGCTGTGAAGAAATAGAATTTTATCGTAACATAATACTTACCCTGTAATCAACCCGTTAACTACAGACTAACCAAGATTTCGCAAAATATTATATACATCTGATGGTAAGTTGTATTATACGTGCTATTTTACGTAGATTTATTATGACTTACGACATCCTAACCGTTGTTATTATAAATTTAAATTTAAAAGCCTATTATTTTAGTTAGGCAACTTACATAACATTCTCCATTTAATGTTTTTTGATGTTAAGTGCAATAAATACATGAATTATGCAACAAGCAAGCAATAAGTAAAAGTCTTTAAGTGGATTAAAACTAAAAACGTCGTTTTTAGCGGGTATTTTGACACTATTACAAATAGTAAGAATCAGTTTTCTTATGTATATAATTGTCATATATTTCTTCAAGATAGGCAACTAAAATTACACACAAAAATTCTTGCCCTGCATTAGTCAATAAATCATTCATCATCTACACAACTGTATGCTATAGCAGGTGGTTGTTTCGCAATGATAATGCAGAAAACATAATCCAATCCTATTTCCTTTAATGTGAGACAAAAATCAATTTGTAATGCGATTAAACGCGACCTACATATAACAATAATCCAATTCAATAATATCTCCACATATAAATTAAATATAAAAGAAATCACACAAATATCCCAGTTAAATTTAAATTCCCATTGATAAATAAATATAATTTATACTTATAAATTCGAAAACAATTTCTTTTAATCCGATAGAATAAAAATTAATAACAGCAGTATTTCAATTCTTCGAACACATCGTATAATATCCTGGTGTCAAAATGTATAACTAAAATGCATTGGTGGCAACCATGATGACAGCATTATACTCTGTCGCGTAGGTTCGTACTCAAGTCACAAAAATTTTCTCTAGAAAACACATAATATTCAATTGTTTAAATACCGAAAACAATTGTAGCATAAAACTATTGTAAGTGCACGTAGAATAGTATATAGTTACAAAGTTTTAAGTTGCTAACTAATTATTTCTATTATAAATATGATTGTGATCCGTCCCTGATCATTGGCAATGTACTTTTAGAGGGGTACATGCTATACCGAAACGTGTGCCGACTCTTTGCCTTGCTAGCCGCTCACCCAGTCTACCGTGGCGGGATGTTACATCCATCTTGGATTTAGCTCCTCGTTCCTCCTGGCAGCGCACCGCCCGACGTACCCCTTCGTCCAGTGCAGCGGAGCGCCGGAACACCCCAACGAGCTTGCGGTCCCGCTTCGCCCATATTCGGACAGCGACCGCATCGAGTCCAGTGTGTGTGCAAGCGTGCGAGATTAGCCGTGATCGAGTCGGCATGAAAGAGGTATGACTTGTTAGCTTAAGGCCCCAGCGTGTGCGTTTGCTTTATCGGTTTTCGGTGAGATCGCGAACAGTGCGCGAAACGCGAACAATGATGCGATTTAGCTATGCTGGCTTGCGCTAGACTAGCCAGTTTGTGTCTGAGACAAGGTAAAATACTGCAAGCCTCCTCTGACCACTTGCACACCATCGACACGCTGAATCAAATTCGAACGTGCATGTTCTGGCATATCATTGGGTTATTATTTTATATTTATATCTCGTTTGTGGCCTGTAATATATTTATATCTTGCATTTGTTTCTTTGGTTGCTGCACCTTTGTTAAAATGATTTAGTAGCATATTGTCTGCATTTTACGAGGGGTTGTTGTTATGTATGTACACTTACATTTGTATTATTAATTAAAGTGGCATGGTTTAGATAGTTAGGGTAGGTCTGCATATGTTTATATATAAAGGATTTTCTTCTTAAAGTTTCAATTTTTAAAATTCTATCATGAGCATGCTTTCGTTTATTAAACAGTGCAAGCAATGTTGATTCGTGTTGTGACCAATTTATTACAAACAGTGTAGTATTAAGGTATTTAATGCTTAGTAATAGTAGCAGGAAATGTGAAACCAATTTACATGACTCATTTATCACATGCTATCATTATCATAAAGTAAAGATAATATTAAAGTTCAGAGATAAATGTTCATGTCTAATTGCATGTTGGAAGACATTTATAATTTGTGGTCTCATATGGGACACAATGATCTCACCTGAAAGTTTACATTAACCACCACAATCCATTAATATTATTGCTAGTATGATTTTAATCGTATTGAATCTTATTATTAGTTTGTACTTCTGTAACTAAATTCTTGTTTTATATTCGCAGTGAAATCCTATGAGCGTTTAAACCTCGGAGTCGTCCACAGATTGGTGTCGAGCGCACGCGGCGCGTTCACCCCGAACAGTCGGTACGCAGCGAAGCACCCCAGAATGGCTGTGCCGAGTCGGTCGCGAGTCTACACAGACGTCAACTCATTGAAGCCGCGTGAATATTGGGACTATGAGAGTTACGTGGTGGACTGGGGTCAGCAGGATAATTATCAGCTGGTGCGGAAGTTAGGCCGAGGAAAGTACAGTGAGGTCTTCGAGGCCATAAATGTCACCAATAATGAGAAATGTGTAGTTAAAATATTAAAGGTACTATTATTTTGTTATATAAAAAGATTTTCAAGCATTAGTTTTAAGTAATTGTTAGATAATTTGATATTAGAATAGTCCGAGTTGTATTATAATGCAAATTGCTGTGATTTTAGCCTGTGAAGAAGAAGAAAATTAAACGAGAAATTAAGATTTTGGAAAATTTGCGTGGAGGGACTAACATAATCACCTTACAAGCGGTGGTTAAGGATCCAGTTTCACGCACGCCTGCGTTAATCTTCGAGCACGTCAACAACACCGATTTCAAGCAGCTATACCAGACGCTCACCGACTACGACATCCGTTACTATCTCTTCGAATTGCTCAAAGCGCTGGACTACTGCCATAGTCAAGGAATTATGCATAGGTAAAGTCTGCATAAATTAATTAGCAGTCCGTTTAGATCCTATTTTAGAAAACACGAAACCTTTTTATCGCTTGATAGCCAACGTGTTTATGACTTCGTTTTTAGGAAATGTTTTACTATTACAATACGAAGTCATAAGTTTATTATTGCGATTACTTTTAATTGAAGGTCACACCAAAATTTACTATTGTTGAAATGTTCTTGCAGAGATGTAAAACCACATAATGTAATGATCGATCATGAGAATCGTAAATTGCGTTTGATCGATTGGGGCTTGGCGGAGTTTTACCATCCAGGTCAGGAATACAACGTACGCGTAGCGTCGCGCTATTTCAAAGGGCCCGAGCTGCTCGTCGACTACCAGATGTACGACTACTCGCTGGACATGTGGTCGCTGGGTTGCATGCTCGCGTCGATGATCTTCCGCAAGGAGCCCTTCTTCCATGGCCACGACAACTACGACCAACTTGTGCGCATCGCCAAGGTGCTCGGCACAGAGGAGCTTTTTGAGTATCTCGAGAAATACCACATAGAACTTGATCCCCGTTTTAATGACATTCTTGGAAGGTAAAATAGAATTAATTGACTCCTAAATTATTTAACATTTCAACACAAGTTTTGTGAATATTTTAAGTAAGCTGGAAAGAAGTTCCCTGATCAAATATTGGTATAAATTCTAGAATTTTAGATATATAAATTTTTTTTTAATTTAATAACTATGAGAAACTAATAATAGTTGTATTACTATTTTCAAGACATTCACGTAAACGATGGGAACGTTTCGTGCACAGTGAAAATCAGCATCTAGTGTCAGCAGAAGCATTGGACTTCCTAGACAAGTTGCTTCGTTACGACCATCTTGAGCGACTGACGGCGCGCGACGCCATGGAACACTCCTACTTCTGTAAGTTGCCGCAGCGCGCCACGCTGAACCCGCTCCCGCACGACATGAGCTAGGAGCGCGCTTGCCGAACAAGAGCACCAAGAGAGCAGGCGTAACAATAATTATATAAAAAAAAAAGAAAAACACCCAACACATACATGCGTACGGAGGGACTGTTTGTTATTTAAATAGTTTTTTTTTCTTTTCTTTCATCTTTTTGTACATATAATAAAATCGACGTTGCTGGGACGCGTGCGCCGTGCAGCCGCTTCTCTCGTTACTTTTTGTTTTATATTTTGTGGTGTGTTTATCGACACAAGTAATACTTTAACATAACAGTTCAACTGGTTCCTTACAATTTCATTTGCTACTTTAATGAATCAGACAATAGTAATGCATATTGCAAAGACTTAGGAACTGTATGAACATATTCATTCACAATTGTAAATGGTGAAGAGCGATTTAAGTAAAACAAGAAAAAAAGTTAACTAAACATGGACAGATACTAACTTAAGTTTAAGATTAATTAATGTCTCGCTTGTGTATCGATTCTCAGTGAGATTTGCAAATTCTTCGGATGTTGCAGGAGATAACAGAATTACACGACGATGATTGTAATTCGGGTTTAGTTATTTATCTTTGTTTACATGATTTACACATCGGAGGATGTTTTGATTATTTGAAACTAATCATTGCGGAGAAATATTGTTAGGCATACATATTTAAATTTAAATGAATTGAGCGATGGATTATTGAGAGAGAGCGGGTAATAAATATTATAACTACTAGTACTCGCTTACTGTAATTTATACGAATCATGCCTTCATCTTAATATGATTTTCTCTGATTAAGTTATCTATTTGAGATTTCAAATATTTATCATATAATCAAATTAAATGTATACTTATGTATTTAAAACATAACCTAATTGTAATGCAATCTCAATAGATAACTCGATCTAGAAAGCAATGTATTTCATTTATAGATTCATGCTTTAGTCCATTAAATTTGTCTATATTGATTTATCTATAATCGAAATACAAATAATGTAACGTTAAAGATTCATTACATATGTACTTGAATATCTTTTGAGAAACTACTTTTTGTTATTGATTACTATTATATATTCTTAATGCTCAAGAGATACTTAAGTTCAATGGAAGTGAGAAATGTGAATCTCCTTTCACGGTGTTCACCAATATTTTACAACGAGAGTGCTGTAAACAAAAGCGCAAGCGTCCTTTGTATTCAGTCACCAAGTGTACTACGATCATAAAATTTCATTTTGTCACATTATTTTTTTATTTAGCATAAATAATAAATCCATTGTAGGTCGTTCATATCACATCTCGCCGCTTCACACAATCATGCTATCTTCTATCTTTCTTTCTCTCCTTGTTTTATCATTTACTCACCCTTGATGTGCGCGCGCTCAGTGCTGCACATACCTCATGAGAAATCCTTTTTCTGCTTTCTGTTCGCAGACCCTGTCGTTAAAGAGCAATGCCGAATGATAGCGAACGTGAATCCGTCTCCTACTCCACTGACAGGCGCAATGTCTGTTGTAGGAGTAGGTGAGTAGAGCCCCTATACCAGAGGTAAAAACGATGCACACTTATTTTCTTTTGTTTTCCCTGTCCCAAACATTCTTTACTTCTTCCGATTAATTATTTCATACCTTTGTTTATTTTAAATAAGGATTTAACTTTTACCAGCTTAAACGTGAATATTTAATACATTTTGCTAAAAATTTCCTTTTAGTTTTGCTGCATTTTGAACAATAATGTTTTCACTAATGTGAAATCACTCATTACCGAAATAGTTATAAACTAGTAACTCTACTATGCCTACTCTGTTCTATTCCAACTCTATTATGGTTTTAGTCTAATTTTCCCTTTCTTATTTGAATTTTCTGCAACGTTTGATGTTATCTATACCCAATCGACCCGAACTGTTTATGCTAAATCAAACAATAATTATAGATGAGCCCGTATCGCCGTTGGGCTCTCCACACGATTTACAAGAGTCGCCAAAACTGACGTCGATGCGGCGCACGTCGGCGTACCTCACCAATCTGGACTCGTCGACGACGCCCACACCAACCTGAGCGCCCCTAAAATGGCGGCCAACGTTAACTAATCGCATTTAAACAAAACCCGAATATCACTAAGAGTTACAGCAAAGAAGCAAACATCATTACAGCCACTGATGAATAACTTACTATATATTATTATGTATAGTCAACGATTTCATCACAACTAACAATAACGACATTACTAAAATACTATTAAATTAGGAGACTGCGAGTAGGTTCTTATGTGTGTGTAATGAAGCGGCTGCAATTGGAATATATGCAGTATTGTAATGATGTAATTTTGTATATATACATATTTGATATCCCAGAAATGATTAAGAGATTCGGGATGAACCAACAACTAGCAGGAAAAGGAATTAAAACACAGGAAATAAACAAAATCGTTAGTCCAAATATTACATGCATAAATTAATAATGAATATAAAATAATGATAAACATTGTTTCAAGGTAAGATATTATAAATATTATACATACGATATAAATAAATAATGATTAAGTAAATAATTTACGAAGTACCTTTAATTATTTAAAGTTGTTTACAAGTGTAGGTTTTTGAAAAAAATTTTTGTTTGCTTTGTGAAATAGAAGTTGCCTATAGTTACAATGCATGCAATACAAATTTTAATTTCTGAAATATAAATTCTATAGAATTTCATGCTACAAGGAAATGTATTATCACATTAAAACAACTCAATGTTACTTTAATTGAGTGTACTGAGACAAAGGCTACTTAAATTCATACACGCGCAGCTTGGGCTCAGCTGTTAAGTCGGGTTAAGCTTCCGCTAATACTTTTATTTTGCTGTGTTGCGTTACTTCTTATTAGAATATAGATTTATCGTTTCACTGGAAAAATTTATATTAGTGAAAGAGATAATCAATAAAAGATAAACCGTAAGTACTGATATCTATGAATTGTTATTGTAATTAAATGTAATTTGATTGGGTTATTTTAAATTGAGCAATTGTTGATGCTAGAAACACTAGAAGGTCATAGTCTTATATGATAAGTAAGCTCAGCACCAAAGCAAGCTTTGCTTTAACCTCAAACTCTATGGTGCATTAGTTATAGCGCTTTTGACTTGTAGTGCACTATTGCACTTTCATTGCCCTCGGCCGGTCTTTAGGTTTCTACTGGTATTGAGAGTGTAATAATTTTACTCTAGGTGCACTTTTTTCCGCATCCACATCGAAAGACGGTCCTGAAAAGTGCTCTCAAAAACCTAGCGCTAATTATGTTTATAATAAATATTCCTTTTTATCCTCTAGGGGTGTAAGGGCATGTCTTTCTATTTTGCCATAAAGTTTTTTCAGTTATGTCGGTCTTTTTAGTTATTTTTTAGCAGGTCGTTACTAGGGTTGCCAGAGCACGGGGACAAGTGAAAGTGATATGCAACCCAAAGTAAAAAAAATAATTTAATTTAAATAAATCATTTTTTTTTAAGCTCATCAGACATCGCTGGAATTGATTAGGAATCCATTTGCCGTCGACATTTTTTTTAGCTCCACTGGGTGTACTCCCAATTAAATAGTTTTAGACCAATTTGGTCCTCTTTGGTGCTGCGCTCGGGGGCAAATGTTCTCTTTTGCCACCTCAGGTACGCCCTGATCTTTGGTCGGTTGTCTTCTTTTCCTCTTTTTTTGTGGATTTTGGTTAGCTAGGATTACATGGGGGGGGGTCAAAAATACTAAAATATTATGTTTATATTTCAACTGAAGGTTAAAAATTAAATATATTTTGAACTGTTTTATTATATTTTTTAAACGTGTTGTACACATTTTTGTACATTCGTAAATTATTTTTTATTTAGGGGTAAACTATCCTGGAGGGGTGCAAAAGCCTCATATTCTCTTTTTGCTACGCCTATGGTTTCTAGTATATAAGAAAATCATTTTTAAACGCTCTTGACTGTCAATTGATTACACAGGACTGTACTTGCTGAGTTCTGCCCTTGAACTACTGTGAAATGCATATTCTTTAATCCAGGGGTATTAAACTCATGTCTATGGTCATTTTCTAGTATTTATGCTGGCCGCATTCGCAGTGACAGTGTTACTCGGTGTGAAAGTTTCTCTCAGTCTGCAAAACAAAACACCCGCAGTGGTCTAGTACGAAATAAAATAGTGCCATGGCTTATTATTTCTTGATACAAAATTTTTAAATTTTTAACATAAATTTTTGGACTTTTTTTTAGCTTCTACCGCCACTACGTGAACCCCTATAGTTAACTATGTATCAGAACCGTCAGTCAATTTAATAAATTTTCTCCATATACTGCCCATACACTAGTGGAAAGTTTGCAATTTTAAAATACCTTTGGTATAAAAGAGCCAGGGCTGTGCTCTGTTTCTTAACATAGTGCCGGGGCGCCGTCCGAGACCGCGTGACACCGAAGTGAGATTCTCTCACCCCGAGATACGGTATAACTCTTCTTTGCTGACTTTCATTCAAAACGCCTTGTCGCTTAAAACTATCCTAAGGGATAGTAATATAGTTCGTATGTAGGCTTTCCACTCCTGCGGAGCATTGTCACCTTTACGGAGGTTAAAACATCTTTGTTTAGAGTGGATCAGCTTTTTCCTCTATTTTCTTCTCGCTACTTGTGCTATTATCTTCTATCTCATCCTATTATCAGCAATATTTTTCCAGTTGTATATGTTTTATTCTTTTATGTCTTTCTCTCAACTTTTTTTTATTATCTATGTTTCTGTTGGTCTGTCTCTCTTCTTTTTTGCTGGTGGTTGCTATTGCATTATTTTTATTATTGTTTCATTGGGTTTTTTTCATACTTGTTCTCCCAAGGCATAGACTGCTCTTTAAATTCTCTTGAAAATACATTGAAGGATGGCTTTGATAACTCATTAAACAGGGTAAAAACGAAGGTCGTAATACAAAACATCTAAAATTT
>JARJDU010022516.1:0-13372 GCA_030264695.1 Lissagria laeviuscula | reverse complement strand
CCGCAACGCCGTGAGCGAATTGTGTGTGCATCGACAATCGCGATGTGTGAATGCTGAATAGTGAATATCCTTAATTACCGTAAATGCGTAGAGTAATTGTCCGTATCTGGGTTAACCGAAATCACTCTGGCATCGGCATCATCGGCATTGTGTTTGTTTTCCACTAATTTTCTATAAATGTATATAACTTGCTTTAACAAATATATAAATTTCGAATTGAGGCTAATGGATCGCTGGAGCAAAGTTTTTTTTGTGATGCAATTCGGTCGCTTTTATTTAATTTCGAATTGTGCTCACGCACAACTTGATTGTGTGTTTTGTTTGTTGATTATGTTGTATATTGTGAATGAAGGAAGATTTTCATTGTTCCTGTAATGGACAATATGTACCAGTTATCACTTATAGCTTATCACTTATCAGTTTGTGTTATTTCGATATTTTAATGGAAAGCATATATGGCAATTTGTTAGTAATTTAGGTTAGGTTAATAAATGTATATTTTTATACATTAATAAATATAGTTGAACATATATGTACATTATATAGGGCTAAATTTTGGCAAGTTACAGAGACCTCCATCCTTGGGTATCACAGGCGTTATTAGAACTAAGCCGACAATTGCGATAGAAGCTGCGCTGGATCTTGCAACTTTGCACATTGTTGTAGACACGGAGGTTTGAAAGGCTTCTATTTGCATAAATGCATGGGGACAGTGAGAAATAAAGGAACGTTGAGGTAGACATGGTCAACTCTGGAAAAAGTTGATCCAGCAATGCCCCAAGCCAGGTTAGTGCCTGAGTGCGAGCAAGCATCTACTTGTTTGCACAGGGCCGATCTCGGACTGCCAGCACCAAGTTGCGAAGCACCCCTTGCACCCCTTGAATAGCGCGTCCTTGAGTTGACCTCATGAATGCTACTTAAAGACTTCTTTCTGTGTGTTCAGAACCTGGCATCTGCACAAGAAAATCATCAGAGTAAAAACATTTATATATGCAGCGACTACCTGGTATTATTAAAAGTCCTTGTCTCGTACAAAATTAAGTCTGCGCTTGCGCTAGACTGAATAAAAGAAACCTTGAACACACTTGGGAAGAACAACTGGGTGAAGCCGATTTAGGTTTCCAGTAGTAGCAGGGTTGAAGGCAATGAGATGGCAGATCAGTTGGCTTGCATGGGTGCGGCAGCACCTTTTGTGGATCTAGAATCAGTCGCTAGACTTGCCCTATCAGCCTCCTAAAAACTGAGAAGGCACTGGACTATACCTCAAGGCTTGTTAGACATCCGTCTAATAATACTAAAACTAAGTAGGACACCGGGAGATCAACTCTCTATCACCTCTACAATATTGGTCTGACAAGCAACCTTGTATGCAGGTTTAGTGGAGCAAAAGACGAGACCACTGAACACTAGGTCTGCAGCATTTCGGTGAGACAGCAGGCTGAAACACCATGGCATATCTCAGATTGACCATGGTGACTCCAAGCGTAGCCCCGCTAGCAATATCTTGATCTTTCTTGAAGATATAGGGCTAGGGAAGTGAGTGCGGCCTTATAACTGGGGTAAGTACTATATAACTGGCCTTAGTGAGAAGAAAGAGTTTTAGCTTAGTAAAGCAGTGAATAGGCAGAACTTCATTGATATACTGAGTCTTCATTAATGTCAGAAACCCACGTTACCAGTGCTGAACAATATCTGCCAAGTCAGCTAGTATTTATATATAAAAACACAGTAGAAATTTATCAATAAACAATAAACACACACAGTGTCAAAAAGTATTCATTAAAATTTCAAACTTGACCATAAACATTATTATGGATTTCGTCTGGACTGGCTGCACTGCCAATGAAGCATTATATGCAAATGAAAATTGCAGGTTTAATAATGCATTTCGAGTTTTATAACTATAGATTTAAAACATTAAACACACACGCACGTAAATTCACTTCAACAGTACCAGCAAGGCTACCCTTTCAAAACTCTAAGAACCCGCAGTACACTAACTAACATTCACACAGCCATTCATTTATTTATTCTTCCAGCTTTTTGCTTCACGTTGTCGTTTTGTTCCCGGGAGTTATAGCATTATAGAGTGAGTGCATATTATATAGCGTCGGTAATGCGCGATACTTAATACCATAAATGTATTGCGCAGCAATTGCATTCAAAGCGAATGTGTATATTGTTGGGGTTGAACTATAAACGCGATTCACATCGGATATTAACGCAGTTATGAATCCTAAGAAGTATTATACGAGTTCCGCACTAAGCAAAACGACAATGTCAAGCTGAGACAGAACGAATGCGAATATATATAACTTATATAACAACTATTGAATATATTACGTATGTGTATATGTATAAATAAATATAAGCGAGTACATATTATGTACCAACTACTACATTGACATTGTACACGAAGCAACTACAATTCGCAATTTGCAAATGGCAATTGGCAATTGTTACACACAGTTCGGGTGCCGGGTGCTAGCTTCCGGTCGTTGTTTACCATTCGGTTGTTCTGCTGGTTTTACATCTATCGTCTAAAAGTTGTATTAGTTTCGGTTCTATCATTTAACTTAATAGGGCGAATGTGGTCCCATTGTGTGTTTATATTTGCGGCGCCGCGCAGCGTCGAGAAACGAATTACACTAATCAAAGTTGTTGCTAGTGTGGTTGGGCATGGGGTGGTGGCGGTGATGGCAGTGGTAGAGGCGGTAGATAGGTGTGAGGGTGTATTGGTATCTTGGTGGTGATTGTGGTGCGAGTAGCGCGCAATAACCGCACGCGTTCGCATTGCAAATGGGATTCGACTTGTTTATTTGTTGTTTTCGGCTTGTTACACTTGTAACACTTGTAACTACATCTATGCATGGAATTTATTGTGTATTTCATGCATATCTAAATTAACAATAACTATGCATGGATATTTGCTTTATTGCTTGTTTCAAGGGTGTGTCTAATTGTGTTGGCTTTACCAAATGTAATTTTGCACTTCAAGTAACTGACAGATCACTTTTACTACGAATATAATTTTCTATCTATCTATCAAGCATATTTAACCCTTTAACCGGAGCACCCGTTTCTTAGACGGATATGATTCATACTTTTGTTTAGTCCATGTAGAAGGCTGTAAGTTCATGTGTGCCTCAGACATCATGTAACCTTGGTGGAGAACGCTTTGCTTCAGTTTGTCTCTTCAATAACTACAGATAAGATTTTTTTCCAAATTCACACCGTCTGGCAGACGGATGTTCCAAGTAAATCAGGTTTTACTATCAATGCATTATATAGAATTTACTAAAATTGAGGGCGGAAAACCTGAAAAAAAATTCAAAAACGGGAATACCTCCTTGAATTGCCTAAATTGAAGAATTAACCAACAGCTATTTTGAAATTACAGCTAATTTATCTAGTCAATGATTTAGAGTCGCTGTAATAAGTTGAATCGTGATTCCCACAACTTGCACCCCGGAAAATATCGTTTTCCTTTTGTAAGCACAAAATGCGACAATCCCGCCGCGCGTGTACATAGATCAGGACATAAAACTCGTACAAGTTTCCGGATATGAAATGTGCAAGTCGTAAAATATGCTAACCACTTGTGCTGCATTGGTGGCGGCCGCAATGGCGACGACGAAGCTCTCGAGATGTTCCAGAAATGTGTGTAATATACGCCTCACATTATTAAAGTTTGATTTAATCGTCGTGAGTGTGAATATCTCAAACTTTACGAGGATATGATGAATGGATTGGATGACAGTTGCACAGGGCTATTGTTAGACGTGAGAAATTTAAATGTTGAGATTAAAGTCATAATAATAATGTGACAAAACTATGTATGTTGCATTTACCAAGCTTTTGTCTACTTTTGTTAAATTCAACACGCGATACTAACAATGATGCCGATTTGTACAATAATAATGTACATTCTTGTTTTTGACTATGTTTTTATCTATACAGAATGCTATAAAATTAGATAAAAATTATATATTTTGTGTTTAAATTAAAGCATTTATAGACTTTTGAATAAAGCTCTAGTACCATGTTATATATCATTTTAAAGTAAATTTAATTAGCTTTCAAAAGGTATAGATAGAAAGGTATAGGTATAGGTATGGATAAAATATTTTAAGAGTTATAGCAGTTTGAATGTTAAAAATCAGGTAAACATTATTTAATTTTTTTAGATAACTAAAAATTAATATTTTATCTAAATATTAATCTCTTAGTTCATATACTTTTTATGACTTGCACAAAACATGTACAAATTACAAAATAAAACCAAAAGAACAAGCCAGGAAGAGAACAAACAGCAACATGCAACAACAAAGTGTAAAATTAATTTAATGCCAAGCAATACGTGAACATGTCAAGTTATAAATAACAATAGTCTAGAGTTCTGGACAACACCGCCGTCGACAAAATGAAGACATTAAAGTAAGAAACGCATGAATATATCAATACGCCAGCCGTAATCATTCAAGATCGGGCTTAGCGCACTCGCATAAAATAAAGCCTGTGCAACATGCATAGCTTAATGAGGGCCATGATGTGCCATAATTTGTTATAAACAATACCTCAATGAATGCACACCATAGACATTCTCGCCCGTTGCCATCATCCTTCTTGTATCATGTAATAACAAATCATTCGTAAATTGCTTTTCATGAAATTGCCTTAACATGTTATCACAGGCAGCTTTTAACATTACATTAACATCTAAATAATTATATACTATTTTTAAATAAAATTCAAATAAATTTTATAATTTTCTTAAAATGATTTCATAATTCTAATTAAACGAACGATATCAGGTTCCTAGTTCATTCCAACAGTCGACTTGAGCAACTCGCTCCTGGAGCGAATGTTTACTCTCTTCGACTAATTTGTATAATACACAGCAATTATTTAATTTTAATTGTAATGTCTGCGATGAAACGATAGGAATTAATTATGCCTTTTAAATACTTAATTAGCCCTTTTGGGCGGAGCGGCGCGATACAGCCGAATTGGATCCTATCTAATTAACATGATGTATCGTTTCGTAATATCGGTTTGGCAGTTGCGTTCGCTTGACATGCCCGAAAACGTAATAGAACGAAACGAACGCAAGCAGTCTTCCTTCTTCTTGTTCTTGCTTGTTGTTTTCGGTTTGATAGCAGAAGGAATACATGATATTCCGAAGGAATTAAACTGAACACGAACAACGTAGAGAGACGAACGAGTACATATGACGTCGATCTTTAGCCGAGATGTAAAATATTTGTAAATGTCTAGAAACGACACAACGCTGCGTAGCAAACACAATGCGAAACGCGATAATTACAACTGGGCTCGCGTTTGTTCTTGTCGGAAATTGTTGAAAAGCTGTGTGGATTGTCGGCTTGACAGGAGGTACAATACAGATTTCCCGCATGCGAAAGATGTTTTGATGTTGGAATCAGTTTACATATATTGAATTAGTTGTTACTTTGTATTCGGATACAAATTCTGGATGTATTTAGATATATGATAATTGGGGGGAATGGGGTCCGGGTTAAAGCTGGCAGCAAAGAAAAGGAGAGGTCAAATGCGTATTGCAGCGTACGTTTTATATAAGGACAGCAATACAAAGTTGGATTTCGATGACTAAGGCCTGAGTAAATAGGATAACATTTGTTTTCGGCTCGTGACTGATTGCGGCCTGAGTATTCGATATTTCTGGTAATACATAATTTTTGGCAGTTATAAAATTACCCTAAAAAAAAATGAAAAAAAAGGTCATTTTGTGTGATCACAATCAGTCACGGAACTAACATAGAGTTTCCTATTCCAGTTTGGAGGTAAATGAGTCTCTTAACAGACGCATCTTGGACTTCATATCAACCTTTTAAATCATCTGTCTGCCAGACGGATATAGTTCATACTTTAGTCGATATATCGATCAGTATTGCATTGTATTGCGTTCGTTTGTGTTTCGGACAACAAATTTTGGTGAAGAACGCTTTGCTTCCAAACCGACCAGGCCATGAAACCCAATTATGGATTTTGATGAAAGATTTATCATAGATTTCTTTTGATGTTTAAATAAAGAATCTAAAATATTATTTACGAATCTTCAAAAGTTTCCGAGAAAAAAAAGAATAAAGTTTTCGAAAAACTGATGAAATCGACTTCAAGTGAATATGACGCTTGACTGTAAAAAAATCATAACTTCCGTAATTCTTATAAAATATCAACCATTTTTATGTTAAAACTTTCAAAAATACATATAGATTACGCCTAAAATATATTTGCCTTCAAATTTTGAGAATGTTCTTAGCTATAGTCATGTAAAGCTTTTTCTTCAAAAAACATCAAACTGTATTATCACTATAATTCAGTCCTGATATCAATCTAATTTCTTTTGCTATAAATTTCAAGCGTAACTGATATGCATTTGTGAATGTTTCAACACCAAAACGGTTGATGTCCTATCAAAACTAGCGAAGTTAGAATTTTTTTACTGGCAAGCGTCATATTAACTCGCAATCAATGTCGTCTGTTTTTCGAGAACTTAAATAATTATTATCTAGGAAACTATTAGAGATGCAGAAATAACATTTTGGATTTTGTATCAAAACAACGAAAGAAACCTACGATAAAAAATTCATCAATATCCATGGCTAATGAGTGTCATTTCTTCACTATTTTACTGCTCTTTGTAATTTTTTCCGCATCGATTTCTTATCAACCATTTCAATTATAACCTATTAGAAAAAAAAAATTGCAGTTTATGCTTTCTATTCTACTAGTATATAAATATTATTCACAGAAAAGTAAGTTATGCATGTTGAGCTTAAATTCTAGTAATTTCCTCTTAACTCTCATTTCACAATCATGCATTATTATAATAATAGACTAAACTTTTTCAATCATATTTTTATCGCTTTGACATTCTTATTTTACCTTCTTTTTATATCAACATTGCCCTTTCCTTAAAATTTCCAGATAGGTTGGCATTGTAAGTACAATGCAACCAGTAGAACGGACGTCTGGTCCCGTAAAAAAGTACATTTTTTTGTATAAACTTTTCACTTAAAAATTTATTAAGTTTTCGTGCCGAAAGCTGTAAAAAAGGAAATGAAATTCTTGAATTCCTGACTGAATGCAGTAGATTTTATATAGGTATAGTACGAATACGAATACGACTGTCGGATGTGACCGAATTTATAGTATCCCTTGATGGATGGCAAACGAGAGAGTTTTTAGGGCCGCCTGAAGTCAAGCGTCGCGTTGCGCCCTATAAATATCCCGCGAAGACTCACACCGCATTGTGTCTATAATGCAATTAGCATAATTACTCAATAAAAAAAAAAGAGAAAGAGAGAACGAGATAACTCAGGCAACGAGCGATCGTTCCGTTCCCATTCACGTTACTATATAAAATTACATTTTTTTGTAATGCGTGAATAAGCAGCAACACGCGCAGAAAACGTAATGAATGTACCTATATAGCTGCCGCACTTACTTTGCGGTGGCAACGGATGCATTTTTAGTGTAAATGAATTTGATGTGATGTGTGTGTGTTGAAGCAATGTGCTCGATTACCGGTAGATATTTTGCACGGTACATTCATAAAGCATGATGATAAGCATCTCTAAAGCACCACGGGCAAGCAATTTAAGAATGGAGCTCCGGCCAGGTGACAGGAAGCATGCGGACGGTAGAAACTTCCAAGAGCTGAACTACTACTGACGTCACCTTCAAACCATCCTTCCCACATGGTTGTTGAATCCACAGAAGGAGAAAACAACGCACATTGCATTCATCATAAGAGCGCCACCGCCAGCGACGACGACCATCAGCTGTTCTATCAGCTGGAGAGGAAACTATTTAGCCACCAGTGGAATGTGCGTCTGCTGCGTACGTCCTTCAGCTGACGTACAGGGTGTAGAATTATATTATACTATTCTAACTTGATGGACGTGACACCCACAATTGTTTTTTTTTGAACTTTTATTGTAATATTTTAAATCATGCGTTTTTTTTTTAAATCAACTTTGAATTATTGGAGTAATGAGTAAGCATTACCTAAATTTAAGTTATTTATTTATCTCCAAATTATAGAATACCTAAAAAAACATCAAACAATTTCAAGATCATTGATAAACATCTCACCGGTCAATTTAATACAAAACGTGTAAATCTCACCAATTCAAAATGATATTAATATTTGGCCACTGCAGCGCCTAGCTCACCTATTAGCATAATTCACTCTTCTACATTTCATAGCCCTGAACGACATGTAAGTACCCACTCGGCAGTGTGATTAATACCAAGAATTTCCTTTTTCTGCCTAATAAAACATGTAATACGCCTTATTTTATAAAACGCGGCAATCTCGATCCGAAATCAACGAACAATAAAAACGAAATAAAGTTGCCCGCCCCGACCTGCTTCGTTATTTCTTTTCCTCTTTTCGGCACATATTCTATAATTAATATTCACGGGCATCGCATGGCAGGCATTCATATGCTAAGAGTACATTTGGTACAACATGTAAAAAGACCAACAACTGCTGTTGCTGTTTTGTGTGAACAATGTAAATTCTGCGGTGCGGTGCGATGGAAGAAATAATTGAACGGCGTGCGCGTTCCATGTAAATAGCACTCCTCGTACTTACATTATCGCCATTCGCATAATTCTATCTTATGGTGCTGAGACCTCGGTTCAAACGCGCTTTTATTTGTTATGATAATAAAGTTGTGCGTTGAGGTGGTATGTTATTATTTAAATGCGAGGGCGATGAATGCTCGCCGAGAGGTGCTTATTATTTATTTATTATTATATTATATTTTCGCTATAGGTGTTTGTTGTACTGCTGGCTAATCAGCATTGTAAGATCTACCGCAATTCCGGTCAAAATTCCCTTTTTTGCTTCAAACTACTAAATTAAATCAAATCCATTATGTGGCACCCAACACTTGATAGCTTCAGGGTCCCAAAAGAAAGGGAATAATAACATAAAGTAGTGTCGGAGTTGTCCATGGGTGATCTCTGCCCTTAGCCCGTCACTATACAATAAAAGTAAGTTACGTCGCTTTATCAAATTTAATCAGAGCCTGCAGCCACAGCCATAGCCAGCGAACATATTCGCAGATCTTGGCTTTATGGCGTACGGCGCAGATTCCATCGAAGCTGAGGTAGATTGTGTATTATATCAGCCGGTTATTTATAATAATATAAATCTGAGCAGTAATCTAAGAGGCCACGTGACCTCGCCACGCTTCGCTCACATATTACGACGACGGCATCGGCATCGGTAGAGGGCGGCTCGGCCAGGCAATCTGCCGGTTCCGGTATAAGATTTATGCGAGACCGGAAGCGGGTGCGTTTAGGAATTCCGGCTGATGATTTGCGGGCTCGTATGGATGTGCTCACCCTCTCGGAATTCCCAAAGGGGTTACCGGGCGCGCGCAGCTTACGTTCACAATGTAGGCTGCGATTTTTTTGCCGAAGCAGCCGTTGGGCCTGGATTCGCCTTTTTCGGACGAAGGACGACTCGCGTGTATATATTTATTAACTCCGGCAGATTTCGATATAAATCAACATTTTTCTCCTGCTAAAGTGTGTGTAAAGATAAGGTGTTGATTTATTGGTCGATCTGCTGAAACTCTTTTGTTTTTTTTTTCTTCTGCTTCTTCTTCTGGCGTCTTCTTTTGCTTCGTCGGCGCAGTCCGGTAATAATGCGCGTATGATGTTTACCAAAAAGTTTCCTAAATCGTTTTCTATCATTTCGACCATTTGCTGACGCACATTAATCACACAATCGATAATGATATCCAACTGAGGAAAGAAAGTTTTTGCTAACGTTGGATTAAGGTAAATATGTCTTGAGCTTTGAACTTTGAGCTTGGAGCTTAAAAACAATTTGAAAGACTATTTTATTATCATATTTTACTAACTCATCTACGGGCGTGTTTAGCTCAGCGGTTGCCTTAAGGGGCAAAGGTTTTCCGTGTTGCAAAATCAGTCAGCCAGGTATAAGTCACTCAACTTGGGATAAAACTAGTAAAAAATGTCATGGGTCCCTTTAATCTTGGGACTCTAGGCTTGCGCCTAGTGAGCCTAGGCCTAAAATCGCCTTTGAACTCATCAAGTTTGGGGACCGATCGGAAAACTGCGACACTAGCTTCTAAATTGAGACTCAATTCAAATATTTTTAGGCAGGCGCCCCTTTAGAAGGAGCTTTAAATTGCCCCAGCTCTAAATCCGCAGCTGCGCGAGAATATTAACATTAAAATGTGTTTGTGCAATTACCGTTAGCATAAATACTCTTGCAGTGATAGCAAAAAAAAATTAATAAAAGTGTTTTCCAGAAAAGCAATAAAAACGCGGGTGGTATCAAAATTTCACAAAATAGAGAAAGCAGAATTAGAACATGTATTAGAAATATTAGAGTCTCTAAGCCGTACTCTAACAGCAATACACCACAATCTGCAACCTACAACTTATCAGAAATCGACCGTATTTCCAAGGACAACAACACAGTTGGTCTTGAGCAAAAGTTAAATGTAATTATCCACTCGCCTCTAATATAGTGATCGTTTAAGGATAAATTTTCTTCCAGCACCCCCAATTCACACAGGTCTGTAGACACCAGGGACTGACCGTCCCACTATTAATGATACCCGGTCTCCTTTCATATGTGGTGCCTCAGCTTTTTGCCTATGGCGACCATGTTTTAAAACGGCACAAAACTTTAATGATTGAAATATATATATAAATTGGTAATGACCTATGGATTACTTTAGCTAAACATTTTTTATAAAATGCATTATTTTAAACATACTTAACCTATCCCTACTGTGAATTATGTATATTGCTATTGCACTAAATAAATTATTTATAAAGCATTTTTATGCTCGAAGGCAATTTTAAAAGAGAATAAAGTCTTACAATACAGGAGAGTTAATAAGCTGAAATTGAAGTCGACTAAGAGTTATGAATAATAGACATTTTACGGTCATCGATTGCCGTTTAAAAATTTAATAATATTGAGTATAAACCCCATTCGCTGTCTGATAATATAAAAGAAAATATAAATTTCCTTTGAAGCACACTTGCGTCGCTTCCCGATAAAAACGAATTTAAAAATCGAGCAAAATTTTTATAGCTCAAGATGGGCGTAAGGCCGACGCACTAAAACCTTCTATAGAATTCTATAAAACAAGTCCATCATGCATCCATGCGATTAAATGTATTAAATAAATTTTCGCGTGTCGTAAACACAGCTTTTAGAAATCAAGTACAACACTTGACTAAATCCTAATTGCTCAATCTGCAAATTTTTACTAGCTGTCAAATAGAAATCTAAGATGCTGTTGTGTTCATGAGTTAATTCAACCTTGAATCTTAGTCTTCATTTTGTTTTCAATTTGCAAGTTGAAGCATTAGTCTCGGGACATGTCGAGCATAGGTCACTGTGCGTGAAAACCATCATGAATAATGAATGAATACCAGCCGTTGATTTCGACATGCGATAACGATTTTCGGCTAAATACCGCTGATCTAACCTCTTCGTTCGCTTTCCACTAACAGCTAGCGAGCGAGCGCTCTTTGAAAATTTAAATAAAATTACTTAATTACATAATTACGATGTGGATATAATTACATAATTCCATTAATAATAACTAACTATTTTAATAAGTATCTATTCGTTATTCAAATTCGGTAGGTGCTGTTTGTGCGCCGTCGTCTAGAAAGACAGCAAGACAGCGATTTGTACTACAAATTAAATAATAACACATTACAATGGGTTTGACTGAATGAATGGAATTAAAACATTAGGTTGGTTAGCGTTCGCGCGTTAGCACTATGCGCTTCAGACCACGGAAACATTTACGTTACCAATCACCAATAATACCTTTAATGCAGAATTTTGCCAGAAAACGTTTGGATACTTGATTAAGAGTTATACAAAATTTTCCAATGAAAGGAGGCATTGGTAATGAATTAAAGATTTGCCATTAAAGACTGTCTTCAAGTTTCCTTGGTCTTGATGGCCATGATGGGTATGGGCGTTCAAAAGTTGGATAAGATTGGCGTGCGGTGGCATGGCATGCTATGTTGCTTCTTTGATCTTGATCATACTAAGAATCCTACAATAGGCAAGATTTACTTAGTCATTAGGATATACACGCATTTTCTATGTTGCATACTGAATAGGTACTTCTGGCTTAATGTCGCTATTAGGTCGGATCGCTATAGTTTAGTGACAATCGTGTACTCGAAATATTGAACAGGTAAAAACAATGTAGTTTACTTGCTCACTGCGTAGCGCAGTGGTATGAGCACTTGCTTTCAAACGCAGAGGAATCGGGTTCAAGCCCGGTGGCTGGCAAATTAGACTATGCACTCCTCACTTTCCTCACATTACAAGAAAGTAGGTTCGTCGATGAGCAACTTATCCCTGTAATATACAAAAACTGCAACGAAAACCAACGATTCCTGATCAGGTGGGAAGAAAGTTGGTAACCTTGATGATGATTATGATACTTTTAACTAGCAAGTTACCATATAATATTAATAATTGACAATTTAGGATACCGAAATTGCATATTCTACATATAAATTCACATTACGATCATTTATCTTGAACGCATTGCAACTAACTTCACTTGTTATTGAACCAATGTGGCATAGCATAGGAACAGTACTTACCTGATATGCAGTGTGTGTCTATTTGCTACGAGCCTCGAACACTGGAAGATGGTGGCGCGTGGACACGTCGCATGCAGATACAAAATCACATTGATACACTTCTTTAATCACATCTGACAACTTATATGCACCCATCACTCTTTACTTAGGTATTACTATAACGATTGTAAACACACGTTTCTTATGTTTTAGTGTATAATTATTAATTACTGAAAATTTGCTAAATTGTCCACGTACATTTCGTGCGCCGAAAACAACTGCTCTGTGTGACGCGGATGCATGAACGAGTGCGTAACCTAGTCACCTATCGAGCAGCGCAATTCGTCAATCTTCGTCATCTTCGTGTCTTAGCTTAGAGCGTTATTTATGTTTTCAATCATTGTGCAGATTTTGTTTTCATGTAATTTTACTCCTAAACGTTTCTATTGCATAATTATTGTTTAATCTATATATTTTTGCTCATTGTGTTTCCATGTGTGGTCGTTTATTTACATGTATCACTACTTGTAATTACTGCTTGCTGTCGTTATTGCATTATTTAATTAAAAAAATAGAAAAGAAAATATATTTGTTATTGAAATAACAAGATCGTTAAAAATTTAAAACAATCAAACATTTATTTAATTTTAATTACTTTTTAGACTGCAGTCAGGGCGTAACTAGAAAATTTGGGCTCAGACTATAAATG
>JARJDU010022498.1:0-11478 GCA_030264695.1 Lissagria laeviuscula | reverse complement strand
ACTGCCAAGTACTTTACGCCTAATGCTAATGCATTGCGTACATTGTCAGAATCATATACAGCCTTTGACGCTGATATATCTCACGTCATATGACACTCTGCATATCTCGACATACAGTGAAACTTCGCTTAACGAGCACTTTGCAAAACAAGCAAAAAAGAATGCACAGTAATACGAGCTGTAGATGTTTTTCTCCTTTTTCGAGGTAGTCTACGAAGAGTATGCCAGGACAACCCCAAAAAAACATGGCGTCGGTTTTCTGACCCATCGAGCCTCCTTCAGCCGCTTCGAAGCACTGGTGCCTGCTTCAGTCCATTACCGGGCACTGATTCTGTTCTCTGGACTCAACAGTTACCAATCGACGCCAGAAGTCCGCATCAGCAAGTCCAAACACTCTTTCAAAATACTCTCGCGTTCGTGTTTTTGGTCAGGAGTGAGCATGCGCGGCACCCAGCGGCAAGATAACTTTTTCATAAGCAGAATATTGCCCAAAATATGGCGTGAGCGTTCAATACTACTCTTTATGGTATTTGCTAGCTCGCGCACCTTCACTTTCCGGCAAGCCAACACCATTTCATGTATTTTTTTGACATTGTCCTCTGTAACCGCATCGGAGGGCCTGCTGCTGCGGACTTGATCGGTAGTGGAGTTGCGGCCACCACGAAACTCTCGAAACCAATATTTGGCGGTGCAATCTGACGAAACATTAGCCCCATAATATTTATCCAACTTTTCATTTCTTTGCCTCTCAAAAAATAATGTTTTATGAGAGAACTAAAATTGTTTTTGTCCATACTCAACATGTCAACAACAATCAGCTGTCAAAACAAAAATTTGGCATTTCTGCCTAAATATGAACGGACTTCAAGGCATTATAACCTTTTTTGCAGTAGCAGCGCATTCTGGCGGTGTTGGAGGTAACTTTTCACCCCACCTAGTAATTTATACAGTGAAAATTGTTTCGCTTTACAAGAGTTTCGCATTACGAGTAAGACTTCGGAACGTATTATGCTCGTTATGCGAGGTTTCACTGTATAAATAAACAGATTTCCTCCTTTTAGAACCCAAATTAAAACTGCCCGTATCTCATCATCATAATCTCTTCCATTCTCAATATTTAATGATAATAAGTTGTTGAAATTTAAGAAGATGGAGCAGCAACAACGCTTGTCACCACCGATGCGCCACCTCCTTCTCAGCCACACGACACCTCGAGGATTAATGTTAGCCGTCCGCAGGATGGTAATAATATGCACCACCCTCGACGAGAGTTGCAGATGGCATAGCATAGCATGGCATGTAACTCATATCTGTAACTCTCTAGATAGTACGCGGATAGTATTCCTCCGCTCATGATATATTATATGAATATGAACTATGCGCAATGTGTGCAAATATGCAAGACATATTCCAGAAATTGCTGCACGAAGCTCGACGCCCTGAGTGAGCGCTGTCAAGCTAGACAACTTGATGAATAAACAGAAATAAAGTAAACTGTTGTATTGTACGCTGTTCTGTATATGCAATGTATATGTTACTTGTACAGTGTATCTCGGATTGTCTGTCTTCCACCCCCTCTTCTCCGAAATGTTGTTGTGATTTGGTGAACGCGAATGAATTGTAGATGTGAGATAAGATTTATGACAATGCTACCGCGACAGCGGACAGGAAGAGGAAGTCCGTGCTTTTGGGCCGCCTGACATAACATTAACGTTTCTATCGGTACACCGCATCACGCATAATCAAAATTTTCTACTTTAGTTACCCCCAATGCGTGCATGTGTGTGGGTACTAATATGTAGATATAAATATAGGTGATACGTGTCCCTCGTCAGGGGTGCATTACTAACGCGTGTCGCAACCAACATGGATACATAATAATGATAATAGCCTGACTCAAGACTTCTCTCCCTATTCTATTAGAATAAAAAGCAAGGAAGAAGCAGGTATTGGACACGTGTGCATGTATGCGAAATTGCACATGTGCATAGATAGCGTGTGTCGCCAAATGAAGTTAGTTATGTTTGCATTGGAGGCACTTCAGTATGGCGGCGCCGTCGCTAGATATCCCTTGCTCAATAGGGAGAGTTGGAACATAGAGCAAGTCTATGCTGCTGCTGTTACTACTACAAGTCGTGCATAGTATGAATAGGTTAGTTGCTCTGGATGAGAGGCGGGATGTGTGTGCGCTTAACCGAATTCCCTCGGCTAAGTCCTAGGAAGCTTTCTGCTTGTGTTGCATGTGTGGACTGTATGCGCCCCTCGGCAACATCATAGCAAATACATTTCATTGTATTCCCGCGTGCTCGCGGCTCCTCTATATAGCTAAAATAAATAATCGAATGTCATGGTCTGCAATATTGCCTGGGCTCGCGATCCCATGCAAAAAGCTCCGAATGCGAATTAATTCCGACCCGGAGGCGCATATAAATGACACTTGGAATATGGCACTATTACAGTGATACTCAAACAATTCCAAATATACAAATGCAACTCTTGACAACGGAGGAAATTCAAAGAATTTTTGCTAAGCTTATATTTAAATATTTTAAAACTTAAATTTGCCTGAAAAAGCATGAAAAAACGTTTAAAGTTTGAATACTACTACTGAACTAGTGTGTGACCTAGGTCTAGGAAGAACTATGATCACCCCTTGTATGAGTTAAGTTGCAATGACAGCACGCAGCAGGGATGAAATTCACATTTTTCATATTGCGTCATCTAGATGTGCTCACTAAGGTGAGACTTAAAAATAAAAGTAACATATGCGCCGTGGTTGTCATCATGGAAGAGATGGGGATGACAGAATTAACATTCAAGATTCGAACAATGAATGCACAATAGAAGTGCGAACAAGAATATAATAACAGCTGTGCATTTACGCATTTGATAAATTGATTGGGATTTCTGCTAATTCAATTTTTATTCATTACATATTTTAAACATTTCTTTTTGAAAAAATATGTAAACGATAACAAAACGAGTCTGAAAAAGCGTAAAGAAGCCGATAGCAGGACCGTCAAAAACCTCAGTTTTTGGCCTTTTTGAGGTTTTTGGCCTATAACTATAAACATCCTCGACCAAAGTACCGAGTGTTACGAATCAAAAGAATCGCATTTCGACGCTCTATCCAACGATAGATGATTGATCCACAGTATGAGCATTTGTAAAAAGATCACCTGTACCTGTGCGATACGATTATGCAAAAAATGGCAATTTGACAAAAATTTGAGCGAAATTAAAACTTCTAAACTAACAGCCATAGAAAAATGGTTTATATACCAAAACGTCCGTCTTGATGCGCACTTTGCTACGACATTAGAACCCTTTCTCTGTCTATAGTATATCTCCCTGAAATTAATGTTTTTGAGGTTTTTGGCCTATAACTCTAAACCACCCCGACCAAAGTACAAAGTGTTATACATCAATGCGCCTTTGCTCATTGTGCCCATGCCTAAAGACGGCACTGGCCCAATGGAGTTAACAACAACAGCTAGCAACTACAAACGAAGACAGGACGAAATTATAACCACAAGGAGAAAAATATCGTTATTATACATAATCCGCGAGCGAGGACTGTAATTACATACGCGTAATAAGGGGTAATCGAAGCCTGTATCGTGTGTCATATGCCCAGAGACAGACGTAATAAGTTCTTTCATTAAACCAACCGCTACACGCTGAGAAAAGCCAACCCAGTCTCGTTCGTTCATTGATGCGTGCAGAGTAGTGCGTGGTATGCGTGCAACACACATGAATGACTTCTCTTATTGCTCGCATATATGAAAATACCAAGCAGTGACAGAAATCCACCTTGCTGCATAATAATTATTTCTTTAATTTCCGAAAAAAAAACACCAACACGAGCTGAGCTAATTAGACCACGAGTAAAGTAGAAAACAGTAAGTACGAAGAACTTGGTCAGAAGATCTAAATTGGCGAAGTTTGCGTGTCACTAGCAGAAATTTGGCGTACACCTTGCCCGCCGCTTTTTGTTTCGCGCCCAGAGTCTGGCAAGGCTTTATACACAAGCAGCAAAAACTTCCAACAGCAAGTTATACTTCTACAGCTAGCTATTAGTAACTTGGCTCGTCGGATATGCAAATGAGCATGGACACAGAGTGGCGAATGGGGTTGGTTGCGAATATCGTGAAACCGGTCGTTCGTGTAGGCGACACGAGCTGCAAGTCACAATTCAAACGTAATTACCCAATCCGACGATGCGCTGCTGCACGTGAAGAACTAACTCTCCGGCGGTGGCAATAAATTGGAATTTTTTACAAGACCGCTGCGCCATAATCGCACGAATGTGTCGATAAATCTTGGCGAAATTGTTAACTTAAATAACCGCATCGTATATAGCTGCGGGCATTAGTGGAAAAGTCAAAAGTGAACTGTATGCCTGTGCCACCATTAAAAATATTTTAATCAGGAAAGATCAAGAAAGATCGAGAACGAAAGAAATTGTAGATTTTATTAGGACTCGACCAGACTGGACTGGACTGTGATGAGCCTCCGAGCGAACAGAAGAGTGTCCTCAGACACATCATTATTTCGATAGGAGTAGCCGAGTTGTTACTAGATGGACACTTTAATTCTCTCAGTCTGGTAACAATCGACGAATACAACCGACGACTGGTCTAGTCGAAGAAGAATACTGAGCATAACAAAAGGATTAGTACCGTTAGTCGTTCGCGTTGGCATTACTACAAACTTTGGCTTTGCAGTTAACTCTTCAAGTATTTATTCCGGTGCGATGCGGTGAAATTCGGTTGCATCATGCACGTGCGAGAGCATTTAATTTTGTATGTCAATTTGTTGACTCTACGTTTCAGAGCTGTAGAGAAAACTGAGGTGAGCTACTCGTACACTTACAACAAGAAAGAAAAGTTGAAGTGGAAGAATACGGTTTAAGGTGCTTCCTAGTAAAATAGTAAATTGACTAGGTAAACGTTTAAGGTTCTTCATCATCTTCTTGTTCAGATTTAATGGTCACTAAACCGAGTGATTTACTTTCGTGTGAGAGATAATTAAATGTGTCTACAGGCAAATGATTGGGATACCTAAGTAATATGATAATTATTGAAGAATGTAGTAGCTAAGGTATTTTTAATCTAGTTCATTGAACTAGTTCAATACCAAGGACTAAAATATTTGTAGAGCGAGATTTATTTCCTACAGTTTAGAAACTATATTGGTGAACTAGTTCATCTAGATAGGTACTTACACTTGACATTTAGTTATCTATGTGCTACTTGAATTGGCAATTGGTAATGCTCTTCGAAAATTGTAGACATACCTGGAACAAAAAAAAAGCATTACTTCATGTCATAATTACAAGGAGATAATAGGTTTGTTCCAACAACCGATTTTCGTATCGTCACGAAACGGCTGTACGGTTGTCTGACTATCACTGTGCTATCAGACAAGTTTGGCGATCCCGAATTGCAGAGCGTATTTTATATTTTTCGGATAGTTGAAACAAACCTATTAACAATAAATTACTAAGTGCCATTTTCTCATGAAAACTTCTAAGAGCAAACTTAGCATCAAAAGCACAATAATACTGATACATTATTGTATATCTACTGATTAAACTATCTCTTGCATCTAAACATCGATCAATCTTCAAAGCAAAACCCGTTTTACTACTAATAGATAATCAACAATCATGTCATTGAAGTGAATTGGTAAACAAAAACATCCATTGTATGTTCCAGGGTTACCCAACCCGCCATTACGATTCATCAAAAATTATATCACAGTATTCGTGCAGTTTGGGCAATCCTGACAAAGATAAATAAAAAGCACATCGGGTTACAACGCATTGCGCCTGTTTATGCACCAGCACGCCTCAATTTACAACAATTTAAGTCTATTTGCGCGGCGATTGTATTGCGATGCTGCGGCGTTGTGTGCGCGATAATGGTTTACACCAATTTACTAATTCGGCAAGGCGCATCATCGACAATACTTTGTGCAAACCGAGCCGTGGCTCTTTTGTTTGTTGTTGTAATATGGAACGAAGGAATCGAGCGCATCATCACAGGTAGCGAGTGAGTGCAAACAACCTACTTCTGCTCTCCGTGCCGCTGAGGCAACGGTGAAAACAGCATCGTTTAACAATGATAATAATGCGCGCGCGCTGACTTGTGATAATTTCGAAGGTAAATATTGAGCGACACGGGAGCGTCGTAGATAGAAAATTGCGTATATGCAAGTAAATACTGGATAGTACCTTAACTTTTATAAATAAAAATGAACAGCAGAAATAGTAATAATTCATAAATAGTTAAAAAATTAGATAGCGAAATGTTGTCTACGAGTATCACGAATCAAAGCGACTCGTGTCGATGGCAAACAAGGCCGCATATCTCACATGCCAGAGAGTTTCACTCAGTCTCACAGT
The DNA here is from genome assembly GCA_030264695.1 of Lissagria laeviuscula. Classification (NCBI taxonomy): domain Eukaryota; kingdom Metazoa; phylum Arthropoda; class Insecta; order Coleoptera; family Staphylinidae; genus Lissagria; species Lissagria laeviuscula. Next base: position 5,069 of record JARJDU010022498.1, on the reverse strand, counting down.
ACCTTGTGCTCATCGAGTCCGAGTGAACCAACTCACTCCATTGCCGCAATTATTACAAAACATTTATTATTTTCTAATCGAAGTATCTATACTGTTGCAGCATAGAAATTCCTGCATGCAGCTGTAGATTTTTTTTTGTTTGGAGCAGCGCAGCGCGCAAAACGAGTTATGAACAAATCAAGCTCTTTCGTTCGCTTGCTAAACAGCTTAAAAACGTAACACAAAGAACAAATCCTATAATATGCACAACAAAACACACAGCCTTACACACACATTTACATCGAAAATCCTACAAACAAAAAAATCGGTTACGTTTCATTGTTGCTACTATTTCATCCAGAAGCAAACGCAAGCAAAGTGCAGAAAATAAAGAAGCTGCACCGCTGCACAGCGGTATGAATAACGCGCAAAGGAACAGAACACGCAGCGAACGAGAGCAAGATTCAGGTCTGCAACAATTTATCATTTCGCAAGCTCCGATTTGCGCGCAACTTTGTATAAACGCGATAAATTACTATTACCATTGCCGGTGCGGGAGCAGCAGCAGGAGCTTGCAAGCTAATAGAAATAAAACGTTGCGAAAATCGATGCGATATTGGATTTGCATGCGCATGCACTGAAAATAAATAATATACATGAGAGCTGTGTTTTTCTAGAATTTCTGCAATAGTTGCACAAAGATTGATTGATTGTACAAGCATCCCGATCACAATTATTACATCCGGCAGGCAGCAATCCCAACCACAACCGGCACAAACAGCTTTTTAAAGCTGGAAGCATTTAATAGCCAGCTATCCAGCCGGCGAAGCGTTACCTAAAAAGCAGCACTCCTCGGCCAGGATCAATTAATGTGCGGGCTTAATGGAGATCCGTTCTCTTCGGCACAGAAGCCGTGACCATGCCAGCGCAAGGAAGGAAGGGAAAACCGAATGGAAAACTAACTCCAATCTCACTAACACGCACCATAGTATCACCGCCAACCTACTCTGTCGAAAGGACTGCTTGCCATTAAGTGTGCCAAGTTTGGTTCTATTGAGGAACACGCAAAGGTGTATTAGTTCTTAAAATGTGTTTGTGTGTGCGTGTGCATTAGTATATGTGATGTGCAATTGACGAGACGATCCACTTTACTTTACGGGATGTTGTTGAATGTGATGGAAGGCAGGCAGTAGGGTTGATTGGAAAGCGCCGCGTCGAAGAACAAAACGAACGCGAGTTGGGAATAAAAGAAATGAAGTGAAAAGAAGAGGCTGCTGCTGGTAGTAGTGGTACTGCTCGCTTTCAGTACTGTAGCAGCTACATCCATTCAAGCAACCGACCAACGAACGGAGTAGAGAAAAGAGCGAGTAATGGCTTAGTCTCGCGACCGGGTAATTCTTTCTGTACCGCAGTTAGATTGATACTCTTGAATTAACTATAACCTAACGAGAAGACTGAACGAAGCAAAGGAAGTAACGCCACTAGCAGTGGTAATGCGAGCAAGCAATTGCAGATGCGTCTGTTTCAGCTAAGGAGATGTTTAAAGCTGGATTACCCCCATCTGAAAGAAGTTATTAACTCGTAAGCAGAACAACTAGATGTGAATATGATGGACCACTAAGAGGTATAAAAGTAATCCAGAGGTAGACTTGTATAGAGTCAAAAGACAAAGCTGAAAATGGTAAAATAGAAGCGTATGCTATGGATACTTTAACTGAAAATGGTATAAGTTTGGCACTTTTTTGCATATGTAATGTGTTTTTTCGTATTCTAGTAAGTGCTCTTTAGTGTTTTTCTTTGGCTTGCTGTTTATCATTTATTGTTTACTATTTGATTGCGATTTTAATTTCGGGTTATTCAATGCCAAATTGCCAACAAAAAAAATGACGAAATGAAACCAACCAATTGTTAAGGATTTTTGGTGTAGCTTTCGCCACCGTTGGCTAAATTAGCTGTGCATGTAGTAAACTGATAGAGGAACGATTGTTTATGTATAAAGACAACATGGAAGACATCACCAAAACTATCAACTATGATCATCAATGATCATAAACTACAGCAACCATTATATATTAAGAACAAACATCAATAGGCAGACAGATCTAACACATGTATAAACACTTTATGCTTCTACCAGTGTCCCTCAACAGTGTCCCTTCTCGTTCCTTCCTCAAATCAAGTTAATTTTAATATTATTTGTCCGTAAACTTTAATCAACTCCTAACCCACACATAAATCGCATGTTTTATTAACAGCAACATGTTGAGTATCACTGAGATATCAACATGTTAAACGCTTGTGTGCTCGCATCATACGTTTCGGCTTTCACGCCGGATGTTGATGTTCGGATCCGAATCCGTTTTGGAAATGTAGCTGGGAAACGTAGTCGAGCAGCTTTAGTTCGCAGCGCGTGCTGCAGTGTTGCTGTTGTTGTTAGAAACATTTCCATGTTCGCATCGAGCGCTACAAACACTATACATAGATCGAAAATCTTTCTTTTTGTGTTGCCAGGAGTCGAGAAACAGAAGCGAAAGCAGCTTGCGCGCATCACAACGAAATTGATTACACAGAAGAAGCATAAGCGCATGTGTGCGCTGGCAAACAGAAGGAGGCACCTCGTTTTTGTTTTATTTGCCTGCAGCAGCATGGCGTGATGTTAAAATATCCTTGCGCTTTAATTACGTTAAAAGGAAGCGAACGGAGGCTGCAATGATGGCATAGACGGCGGCGGCTTGTTGGTTCCCAGTGTATAAGCCAAGCATCGAGCAGCAAAGATTCTACCGCAAGTCGCGCTTGTGTATGCGAGGAGGGATGCAACGGAGGTGGAAATGCCGGTGGGTGAATGTTGTTCAATATTCTGTACCTTTGCTTCAATGGAAGCAAATAAATGCTGGTACATTCGGGTTTTGTAGGCAAACGGTAACGCCAACAATGTGCTAATATAAACGAGTACATAGAGATATCTGATTTGAGGTCCAATTGGAATTGAACCAAAAACTAGGACACCTTCGGAACCTGTTGTACATCATTGAAAAACTTATTAAAATGTCTTGAAGATAGTGTTTAGTTTGCCACAAACAAGATTGATATTAATGACTAACCACAATATTTAAAATTTCTTTCAGATTGCAACATTTATTTTTAACGAAATAAGATCAGTTTTCTGAATCGTTTGCTATCGATTACGAAAACTAGAAGTACTCATCACAACTGACTATTTTAATTGAAGTACAAGCAGGAACATCTACTGAGGAACCGAATGTTAATAGCGTGCGATATCGGCTTTCACAAGAGCGCAGGTAACGCAGCAAGCAGTTGTCGCTTGCGACAAAGGGTGCCGGCAGGAAGTTGGCGAACATGGCACGTTACCATTTTGTCGTGTCGTTTCATTCTCAACCCCTAGCCATCAAGGCAAGCAAACAGCGAGTAACTGTAGCAGCAACCAGTGTCAACTGCCATCCAACCAAAACAGTCGTCCACAAACCTTCAATGTTTCCTGATGCTCTGCTTCCCTTGTGAAGTGGCGAACAATGTATGTAAGATACTCCCACAAAGATAGATAATACAACAAAATAGGAAAATATTACTGGGCCATGACTTCAAAGGACTCGTGAAGGAATAAGAGATCACGATCGACTTCCATGTCAATGATATCCTTGTACTAGCAATAAACTTTAAAAAGAGCACCATTGGATTTATAACAGCAAAAATAAATCAAACATGAAGTGTTCAAAATTATTAGGAAAACGTGAAATAAAAATAAATCTATTCAAAAACAAAATGATTTATGAATTTCATATATGGATGCAATGCATTTATAAAAATATCAGGCACAAGTTTTAATCTGAGTTTTAATCCGTAGACCAACGAGTTAACAAATCAAATCAAATCAATAAATCTGCAATGGACGGATAAAATCCCAGCTGAAACAAGTAAAAACTATTGGATGAAAGGTGTGAAAAGCAATAATAATATTAACATACAGAACGCAATGCAAAACATGCAAACGAATCCAGTCGGTCGCTTTTATTACTATGAAGGCTTTCTGTTGTTATTTGTTGATTGTTATTTCACTAGAATCTGCTAAATAAATTCGTTTGTTAATGTTTTTGTTGAAGTAGAAAAACACTATTTTCATTGCGTCCCCCACGTCCGCTCATAACAAAAAAAAATAGAACAATCGAGAATGCAGATAAATTGAAAATTAGTGAAAACTCAAACCCGCAGCAGGATAAAAATTATAGAAAAATGATATATGTGGCTACGGCGATGGCGAACGAAACCGAGAATTATAAATGCAATATTCCATTTGATTTTCATTCGGTTGTAGTATATGCATACGGTCGCAATTTCGATTTCCATATGCGATTGTTAAGCGTATGACTTGGGACTTGGGGACCCAATCAAGTTGTATTAAACAATTAATCAACGTCAAAAAAAAAAAACTCAACTAGCTCACGCACGCACCCCGGATATTACATCAAAATACACTACCACCGAAAAATACCCAACTACCCAACCGAAAATTATCGTAAAACATTTCCATCAAAAGAGAATCTTGAAAAATGTTGTGATTATACCAAGGCCAATTTTCGAACTTTAAGCAACTCACCAATATGCTATCTATCTATCCATCTACATGCGTAATTGTTTACATCCACGTGTCAGTGTCCATAAATCAACAACATGAGATCACACACATTTATGTCTTCTATCTACTTTATCTCAACGATTTCCATGTTGCGGTCTTCATCGCACGGCGTTCAACGTTTTCGCTTTCGAACTCAATGTGCAAATATTTGAATGTCAAAACGAGCGCGAAGCGAGCGATGACGCAACCCGAATGGCTCTCGAACTAGAAGCCCGGCCAGAAATAGAAATAACAACAGTTTCATCAGCGCGCAAAACAAGCAAAGCTTTCGCATCCTATTCCATTCCATGTGCGCATCGATTTCAATTGAACTCGGAATCATTAGTATACAGACTAATATGAATTTATGACTTGGTAGCATGGCAAGTAAAGTATGAGTAGCATATTCGGGTTCGTTCTTTGGAGGTTGGAAGAACATTAAAAATTCTTGCTTGCTTGT
>JARJDU010022490.1:0-11246 GCA_030264695.1 Lissagria laeviuscula | reverse complement strand
TTATTTAGATTATTTAATTCCTTGAGGCAATTTGTTACGTAGCCAAGAAATCGGGCTCGTAACTAAATTGTATTAATTTTGCAATCAAATCGCGCTCACCGCGTCAACAATTATAATTATTTTAAACAAGTCAGAACGAAATTTACTAAACACGTGGAGTTTACGTCCGCACAGAACAAGAACCGACGATAAACTACATTGTGTCATGCTAGTCGTAAAAATCTCATTAAGAAGACTATCGCATTACCGCACTTGCAATGTCAGATCAAGGTTGTTGCACTTGTGTAGTTAAGGGTTAAGCTATACCAATGGCCAGGGTGTAGAAACAGAATGACAATCGGGTCATAAACGCTAATCTAAAAAAGGTAATAAGCTCGAAAAATAATGGCAAGAGCTGCAAAATATTTAGTGCTAACGGAAGGCATTCCAATTTAGAGAGCGAGGAATGGACTAAATAGTGTAGGAGCGGCTATTTAAACCAAAAAAAAGCATGCCAAATCAATTCTACTTTGCTCACATATTTTTTGCACCCCGCTTAAGCCATTATTTCCAGAGTTATATAAGAAAATGCGCTAAAAACACTACTTTTGGTAATAATGAGCGAAAATTATAAATTGTTTTGTGAGTTATGTGCAAAGACGAATTTTAATTCCAGAGTTAGGTTTCGAGAGCAAAAAAACAAAAATCTTTAACTTTTTTAGAGCATTTTCCAACAGATCCTGCAACTTTTTATAAATCTTTCTAATTGCAAATTTAATCTTCTTTGCCAACACATTTTTTACCTCCGATGGCGCCATTATTTCCCGAGTTATGTGCAAAAGCGCCCAAAAAAGCCGTTTTTAAAGCGAGAGCGCAAAGATCTTTATTATTTTCGGGCACTTTCCGACAGATCCGGCAACTTCTAATAAGTTCTCCTAATTGCAAATTTAATCTACTTTACCAACGTATTAATTGCACCCTGCTGGCACTGTTATTTCCCAGGTATGTGTTAAGACGCACCAAAAAGACAATTTCTGGAGCAAGAGCGCAATTTTTTTTTCCCACCGAATTATTTAACTTCTTATAAATCCTGTTAATTGCAAATTAAAGCTACTTTGCTATTGTGTTTTTTGTACCCCGATGGCTCCATTATTTCCCGAGTTATATGCAATGACGCATTTAAAAGAGAATTCCTGAAGCAAGAGCGCAAATATCATACATTTTTTCTAGCTTTTCCGGACGGATCATCCAACCGTTTTAATATCCTCCTAATTGTAAGTTTAATCTACTTTGTCAATTTTTTTTACAACCCGACGGGACCATTCTTTTTCGCCTTTTGTGCAAAGGCGCAATCAAATGACAATTTTCAAAGCCAGAGCGGAAAAATCTTTAATTTCTTTTCGAGCATTTCCCGCCGGATCATCCATTATTTTATAAATCTATTAGAAAAATAAAACTACATACCGTATTATCGCTGACACTCATCTTTCATCAGAGTCGGTGATAGTTACAAATCTGAAATAAATAAATAGCAATTTTAGAAACAAATATAATTTTGATTCGTAATTTTTAATTCTGGACAAATCTTTGTTAAGACAAATAATAAAATATATTGAACAATGATGTACGTTTAGCAAATTTTTGTTTAGGATCAATAAAATATTTCTAGCTAGTAATATAATATAAGAGTCCACAGTTGGCGTGCGACACAAGCAACTTTCCTTAGCTCAGAAATTACTATTTGTTATAACTTTGTTATACATGGAAATTTTCAACGAGTATTCTAATTGAGAGTTATACGGACTTAAGATTCGAATATTTCTTAACAGGATAGTTAGTCATTTCACCATTGATTAACTACCCTGTTAATGGCCAGAATATTGCTAATCAGTGTAAATAAGCAATCATGGAAAAAGCAACATATGTACATATCTTGAATACAATCAGAATATTTAATGCTCGTAACTTTATGGATAAATTAAAACTAAATGCTTCTGTAGGACTACATGCATCATTTTCAGCATACATTTCATTTTGTTTAATTCGCACCAAGGCAAATGTAATCATACCCAGCCTCATAAACTCAACTTAAGTTATAATTATTAGCAATTTAACCGAACAAATTGGGATAATGTCGTACCACGCAAATCATTTTGAGCTGATGAATAATCCAAAATGTTTGCATTATAAAGTTTTTGTAATCAATCTTCACTTGAAGATCAAAATGATGATTGATAGTTACTATTACTAATGCAAATGAATTAAACGAAAGAAGTTAGGATAAATGCATGTGGTAAATGTATCCATTGCACATTATCTTTACATCCATCCAACACCTACCTTCAATACAATCTGGGAAGAACATCTTGATGGAAGTCTCATCACTACACATCTTCACATTTAAAGTTCACTTAATAATGTCACCAATTAACTGAATTTGCACAACGCGAACAACTCCATGCGGCCCATGGCACATATAAGAACTGAAGTCTGCAGTCGAAAACCGGCAAGTCAAGTGTGTCATCCAAGTCACCTTGCTTATCAGTAGCTACGACGCGCAATCCTATTGTGTGCGCAAAAGTTATAACTTTCTAGCGTTGTTTACAAATATATTTGTTACATATTATCAAACTATTTTATATTATAAATTTAAATCGATTTGCATATAATAATTATGTATTTATTTCTTTATACTCAGTTTTATCTTATAAATTAAAATAATTACAGTAAAACCTCGCATAACGAGCATAATTCGTTCCGGAGCCTTACTCGTAATGCGAAACACTCGTTAGGTGATTTTTACCGTATAAATTAATATAAAACACGATAATACGTTCCATGGCAAAAAAATACTTGAAATTTAAATTTTCAAAAAAAAAAAACCCTCAAAAATCGTTAAGTGTAACATTCATATAAATTGTTAAGAAGCATGGTTCATCTTTATCTTTTCTTCTATCGCGGAATATACTAATCTAGAATGATAGTTCGAGTTGCAGAAAACAAAATAATCGAAATACAAGTTAGTAACATACCTATTTCTCTTTTACTAGAAAGTTGTCTAGAAACACGGTCCAAAATTTTACAAAAATGCCAAATCGCATATTCATTGAATAAATTCGTAGTGCGCATAGATGCTCCTTAGAAGAATGATACTTCTCAATGTAACGATGCAACAGTTTCCCATGCTTTCAACAATTCCACAACACTTGTTATACAAAACATAGATCGTTAAGCGGGTTATTTTTTAAAATAATTTTTGCTTGTTATGTAAATTGTTCGTTAAGCAAGGTTCCACTGTAATTCACAGAATTTAAGTGATACATTTGGAATAAAGTTGTCTACGCTGCCCAGAAATAAACATTTCCAAACAGGCAAGAATTTTCCTAGTTCTAGCCCAAAAATCAATTTTTTATTCCCCCCTAGTTACGCCTCTGCTTGCACCACTGCACCTCTGAAAGAAATAATTAAATAAATTTACACCAAATAGGCATCTACAGCTGAAGTAAGTAATTACATTAAATATATAATTGGATATTAGTTTAATTATAGAGTTTCAATACAGAAATGTATAATTTTGCTATACAATAAGTAACATAGTAATGTAATGTTACATCTTACATTATTTATATAATATTAATACTATTATTTAAGTAAACCATATATAAAACAGTGTCAATACATTAAGCTCATACTGATAGAGGTAAACAAATAGGCAGCACAAGAATATTAAAACTAAATTATTAATAACAATAGATTATAAACTGCATATATATATACTTTCTAATTTAAGAGTAATTAATTCTTCACATCAATATATCCCAATTTAATTATAATTATTTCGTCTGCGCGCTCGTTGCTTATCAAATCTCAATTCCATTTCTTCCAGAACTTTAGGTGTATAGCGTACTACCAGTTTAACAGATCCATGTGCTTGTTTCAAAAGTTCAACAGCCTTCTCATGGTTTTCTCCTTCTACAGACTATAAATAACAATGCCTGTAATTATCATTATTAACTATGACAAATAGATATACTTACAACACCATTAACACTCAAAAGTTGATCACCTCTTTTCAACCCTCCATGGCGATCAGCAACACCTCCAGGAATAATTCTTGAAATGTAAATTGGAGAATTTTGTTCTTTTCCTCCCATTACATTAAATCCTAAGCCTTCTTCAGTTTTAGGTAACTCTACAACTCTGGGATGTGCATGACCCTCACTTGCTGCAAAAGCAGCAACTGTTGCTTTGGCAGTGGCAGATGCTCTTACATCTTGTGATCCTTGTATATCAACAGTTTCATAAACATGCTCATATACTTCTCTCACTGCATTTAAGAAATCTGATTGAAGGACTTTTTGCAGTGCAGCTAATTTAGTTGCTGGAACTTCTCCATTTTTCTGAAGTTTTTCTAACAATTCTACAGATCTTTTAATATCTGAAAGCAAGAAATAGACAGTCAAAAATTGTTTTATTTTCTATTATTTGTTTGTTTTCGATATATTGCCAGACAGGTTGAATAAATTATAAAATAGAATCGATGAATAACACCTAATATCCATTATGATGTATTTATTTTATATGTAATATTATTCTTTATTGGTTTTTGTACTAATAACAAAAAAGCACAACATTTAAATATAAGTGTTCGAAAGTAGATTTATGTTTAATGGTAGTGTTTTTGTTCGTAGTATCATTTCAAAGCTATTATATAGTAATATCAACTTACCCCTAGATAGTGTTAAAGGCTCAGCAACTTGTGCCATGTTAAGTATAGTTTAATGAACACAATTATCGAACTATCCAGATAGTTTATTTAATAATAAGATTCTTTACTCTGCCGCCCACGTATTTAATCAATGAGAACCTGTCAAACCTCAGGCTGTCAAATGTTTGACATTGAGAATACCGCATTCAAAAAATATTGAGATAAAATAAGGATTTTAAATAAAAATCAATAAATTTAATAAATCAAACCACATACAATTTTTATTCATTTCTAAACAAATTTATTTTGAATCTATGATTAATCAAACATTTAATATAAAATTACAATTGCTTACAGATACGGCGTTAAATTTTGTTTCTCCCTCCCAATATTTCTCATTTTTAAAATTATTAAAACACAAAATTTTTGTGTAATTCTAATCTATGCTTCTTATTGTGATTTCTTTTTATTAAATAAATATATGTATACAAAATGCGCACTTAGGCCTTGAGTTGTACATAGATTAATACTACAGTTAATACTCTTAATTAATAATTTCTTCATACTGCACTGACTACTTCACAACGACGTAAATAGTAACTGACTCATTCCCTAAGAAAACCCAAAACATTTGTTGTGCATTTTAATATTCCTTCAATTTAATATAATTTTTATTAAGAATTATATCAAATGTTATATCAAATTATTTGATACGGGATTTAATAAAAGTTGTGTCAAGTGCTAGATGAATAGACAGCTGTCATTGTTTTGATACAGTCATTGTTAATACAAGTTTCATCTGTCTTCATATCTTTTAGCTTGTGATTCCTAAAAGTTTTTATGTCACAGTTTAATCCTAACAACATAATCTACAGAAAATAAGATATAATAAATAGTAAATATGGTGTATGCGTCGGTAGTGCTGCAATGGCTCGGACACGTGAGTATAAAAATGAATAGACTTCATCTTCCTGAACTTGTACTTCTTTTATTTTTAATACAATTGTTATAGTATAAGACACCAGATGCAGCAATTAAGGATATTTTAACAGCAACCAATCAATATAAAGGATTAGAGCCTCTCCTGGAAACCTACAGTAAGCCTTTCCCTTTAATCAACCTCTTAATATTAATACACACTTTCTTTGTAGCATTTAATGATGGCTCCTCTATGCAACTTGTTAATTTAACTGGTACAATTCCAGTTCGTTATAAAGGCAATACATATAATATTCCAATTAAAATATGGCTTATGGACACACATCCTAGGAATGCACCAATTTGTTATGTTAAACCAACAAGTGACATGTCGATTAAAGTTTCAATGTTTGTTGATCAAAATGGGAAGGTTTATTTGCCATATTTACATGAATGGAAGCCAGTAAGTGTAAAAAACATGATATAATTAATTTATATCTACAATACTAACAACATTTTAGAACTTTATTATACATGGCTTGTAAAAAGCAATTCAATTCTCATTTTAAGTTTTATTGTGTTTGGTTTAACTATTTACATTAAATGAGGTAATTTAGATATCCTTTTTCTCATTTTAGAATGACTCAGATTTATTAGGGGTAATACAAGTAATGATAATGACATTTGGAGAGCATCCACCTGTATTTGCTAAGCCTAAGCAGCCAGAAGTTCCATACCCCAATAATGGTATATTCTATATAATAATAAGAATAATGAAATGCTAATTTCTTGCATATTTTAGCATATATGCCACAAGGAACATCAAATCAATTTCCGCCATATCCACCAGTTGGTTTTGGTGGAAACTTTGCTGGAGGATATCCACCATATCCCCCAACAAGTGCTCCCAGCAGTGGTTTCGGTGGATATCCACCATATCCTGCGCCATTTCCTCCTTATAATGCTGGTGCTGGACCTGGAGCTTCATATTCTAATGCTGGTAGTGGCGGCACACCGAATGCAAATGCTGGAACGATAAAGGACGAGCATATTCGCGACTCTTTGCTTTCTGCGATTGAAGATAAACTGATGCGTCGCATGAAGGAACAATATCAACAGAATCGAGCTGAATTAGATACTCTCAAGAAAACGCAATTTGAATTGAAACAAGGGAAAACTAAACTCGATTCAATTATGGATCAATTGAACAAAGAAAAGGTATTTTCCATCGATCTTGCGAGATGTGTCTATTTTGTACGTTCATTTGCGTGCTCAAAGTATGCGCAGACGCAGTAACAATAGAACTTTCTATGCACTAGTGCGCAAAGTACACCCAGTAACATATACTGGTGTAATATAACCCACGATGATTGGTTACCCTCATACGTGGACCAGCTCGCAAAACTCACCGCCACCTACGATGTCGGTTTATGAGTTCGCTCATGTACAATGTTTCTCGTGGCGCGCTAGTTTTAATTGTGGAAATTTAATATGAATAAATTCAATTATCACAAATTCTGATCGATTGTAGAAAAATTAGCGTGTGCCATGCGTGCGGAATGTCGTATTCCAGCGCTCTTGTTTTGTCCATCAATACCAGCAGTGGCGATCGCGGTGGAATACGGCGCTTTCTGAACAAACTACTATTGATGTATTAATTATAGATCGTTTTTTTAATAGAAATTAATGAAGTTTTGTTGGGTTTAGGGTGATTTGGATAAAAATATATTGGTGCTCAAAGACAAAGAACAGGAACTTCAAAAGGCCATAGAGCGATTAAGCAATCAGGAATCGATAGATGTGGACGATGCAGTCACGACAACGGCACCACTTTATAAACAGTATGTTTTGATTTTTGTTTATTTTTTTTTATACGATTGATGCAGTCCAGTATGAGGAAATTATAGAAAAACTAGACTTGCAACTAATTTTGTGATGTTTTTTAAAGCAAATATATTTCAAGTACATTGGCTGATACTTAAACATTCAATGTACTTCAAATATAACTGCCTATATCTAAGTAATAAATAAACTTTTTGCTTTTCCTTTTAAATTATTATTGTTAAAATTTCTTTTCCAGATTGTTAAATGCATTTGCCGAGGAAGCAGCCTTAGAAGACGCAATTTACTACATGGGTGAAGCACTTCGTTGCGGCGTAATTGATCTAGACGTATTCTTGAAACAAGTGCGATCGTTATCACGGAAGCAATTTGTGCTAAGGGCCTTAATGCAAAAGTGTCGTCAGAAGGCGGGTCTCACGCCAGTTTAAACTTTTAAATTATAACAATACATACATACATACACAAAGCACTTCTGCTTGTTATTGATTGCTATTATTATAAAATGTTATAAATCACATTTTATCGACTTATATTATTATATTATAGAAACAATATATATTTAAAACAGATGTTTGTAATGTTACTCTTAAATAAATGCAGTATAGATTAAATGATGTTGCACACTGCAGATTTATCAAACATATATGCCTACTGATAATAGTAGAAACAGTATTCCAAACCCAGAAAATATTGATGCAACTAATGATACTAGCAGTTCCTTCCTGAGACTGCGAGTGTGTTTGTTGCTTGTTACTTCATAAATGAAAAACCATGCCGTAAAGAAAATTCCAATACCCAATAAGATTAATGTGAGATGTGGAAAGATTGCAGGGTTAACTGGTGATACATATCTAGTCATGGACTCCATCTAAAATTAAATAAGATTAATGAATGGAATTATACGTTTAAAAGTTCATGCTTACATTAATTTATGTTTATGGCTCGCTCAACAGATCCTCTGTCGTAGAAAATTGATTGACAAACGTGGCGTCAACACACCGGCTTAATGCCAGATGTCAAAATTTTACATTGTTGTCATGTGATACGTGTATTCATATTCTTAACTTTTTTATGCATGCGTGAAATTTAGAATTAAGAATACCAGCAAAACACAATTATATAAATGTATTTAATTAATTGCTGTACGTATTAAATTGCTGCATATTTATTTAATGTATATCTCATTTTAATTTTGCGCATGCGTCGAACATTTAACATTTTTATTATATTCAGCATTTGTTTAAATTTATTGTCTAGAAGAATGATATCAGTAACGGCATATTTTTTTAAATTAAAATATTCCAATCCATTAAGATAAAAAGAAAAGTGCATGTAGATACTGAGGTCATGAATACCTTTAACAGCGACCTCTAAAATAGTTTCAATCAATATGACATTTGTACATATGCCATTTGCATTCTAATGTCAAGAGTGTGGTTTGTGTGTTGTTTGTAAGCAAGGTGTTTACCGCCGGATTTCCATCATTTCCACCATAAATAAAAGGTAAATGAAACAAGAATGTAATTATAACATAAGCCTACAAGTTTCATTGCTTTATACCTTAACAACTCACATAACTGTAACGAGTAACTGTTTTCCGAGGGTGCAGTTAAATGTATAAGCTTGACATATGACAGATGACGGTGTACGTGAAAATCTACATTTACATTTTGTTTCTTTAATTTATTGTATTATTTATACACAGAAATAATTTATATAATACCATGTAAAATCACGTTATCGTTAATATGTAATTTATATGTAATCCTTACATATTAGAGCTTTGCCCTTCTTCTGACTCATAATATAATTTATTACTAATTGTAACACAATCTGATTTGAACTGCTACCCACTCTTTGCTTTGTATATAGTTTTTATATGCATTTTACTATTTTTAGCATTCCCCTAAAGCACCCAAAATACTCAAGAAATAAGTAAACAATGTGGATGTTATTGAACTGGCATTGATTTGCATCTGTAAATGGAATGAATGAAGAAGATTTAATCAAGAGAGCGTCTGAAGAGCGAGAGAAAATCTTCAAACGATATGAACTGGGACGTGCTGAAGGTGCCGAAATCGACCCTTGGGAAGATCCACAATTTGAAGTATATCATGCAACAGATAGATATGGTTTCATACATGACAGACGGTTACCTGCAAAGTTGGATCCACAAGAAACAAAGAAGCAACATATAGAATTAGAACGCACTAAAAAATGGCTCAAGATGTTGAAGTTTTGGGATACACCACCAGTAAAAGAGAAATTACATAAACGCATTTATAAAGGAATTCCCAATGCTTTGAGATCTCAAGTGTGGTTGAAGCTGTTGAATGTACAAGAAGTGAAAGAAAGACATCCAGGTAGATATAAGGAAATGTTAAAATTAGCAAGGGAGCATTCAACTGATGCTAGACAAATAGATTCGGACGTGAATCGACAGTTTAGGGAGCATATACATTACAGAGAACGTTATAGTATTAAACAACAAAGTTTATTCAATGTTTTAACGGCATATGCGATGTATAATTCAGAAGTTGGTTACTGTCAGGGCATGTCCGGTCTTGCCGGTGTCTTGCTTATGTATATGGATGAAGAAGATGCCTTCTGGGCCGTTCATATACTACTCACGAACGAGAAATATGCGATGCATGGATTATATAAGGAAGGATTTCCTAAGTTGACGCGCTTTTTAGAACACCATGACAGAATACTCACGAAATTCCAATCGAAACTCAAAAAACACTTTGACAAGCATGGCTTAGACGCCATTCTCTACTCATTGAAATGGTACTTCGTTTGTTTTGTGGAACGCGTGCCGTTTAGTCTTTGTCTTCGTATTTGGGATATTTATTTGTATGATGGTGATCGTATTATTACTGCTATGGCATACACGATATTAAAATTACATAAACGTAATTTATTAAGGCTCAATGATATGGATTCTATAACGCAATATTTACAAGTACGTTACTAAAAGCTTAATATAATTATTATCTTGGATAATATTTATTAATCATATTTATGTTTTAGGTAAAGTTATATAAGGATTTTCAGTATGACGAAGACGTGACAATTACAAGTTTAGAAAAAACATTAGAGGAACTTAAGAAAGCAAAGATGGAACATCCTGGTGCACCCACAAAAGATGAAATACCAAGTAGAAAGTTTGGAGTATTTATTGAACCAACATTAGAACGCAAAGTAGGTATCAGACAGGAGCAGTTTACTGATAAAGAGAAAGAAACCAGTCAGATTGTCACCTTACGAAGCGACGCAGCGAGAATATCAGTAGTGGAAAATGATGCTGATCCTGACGCTGATAACAGAGAATCACAACTGAGCGCTGGCACCGAGTCGGTAGGACACACAGGTACTGAATCTGATTTAGACACATTGTCGATTGGTAGTAGAAATTCATACAGCAGTAGTAAGTGTGCGAGTTCAGCGAGTAGTCAATTTGAATGCACCCGTTTATAAAAGCTCTTCTTTGCTAGGTAAACAAAACTCTTTAACAAAATGAAATGCAAAATTTACTTGCACTGCCATCATTTAGTACTTAAAAATTACTCTATTGCGGTTGTTATTCTCATTTGCATTATCTATTATTGCGTTTGCGGTAAAACTTAGTTAGTTCAACATCTATTATGTTCCTTATAATCATAACAAATGCAAAATTAATTTAACATTAGGTGTGAGACACATTTAAAATATTTTGTGTTTTGCAATTAGGTAATTATTAGAGAAGAGACGGATATTTGGTTACTATCCGGCCGGATACCGAATACTCACTTAATAT
>JARJDU010022474.1:0-13915 GCA_030264695.1 Lissagria laeviuscula | reverse complement strand
TACTTTAGGAGTGACGTTCATACAGAAAAAAATTAAATCTCAACTTGCTTCGCCTTCTGGTGATAATAGAATTTGAAATTTTCTGATAAAAAAAGTAAAAACTTTGGATGCAAATTGTTAAAAATGTTTTGGGTATATGAAGATAAATATTTTGAATTGATTTGACCGTTACTACGTGATATTTCATTTTAAAATAAATTAAGAATAATTCAGTATGTTTACTATCACAAATGGTGTATTTCTTTTTAAATATAATATTTAAAAATATATAGGATTACGACTAGTTTCGGGATTTGATGCACATTTTCAAGTGACAACAAATTGACATTATTGACTTATATAAAGATAAAACTATGGTTACTGATATACAAGTATACTAACAAATTTGTTGATATTACATTTTCTTAGAAATATTATAAAATTTTGAAAAGTGGTGGGGTGGACATTGTTAAATCTATTTGTTCGTTAAGGATTTGAATTTACGGATTACTGTTACGTTTGTAAATTTCGGCCGCATCTAACAAATTTAGCTTTATACCCTTATTGCAAGTATGAAGAATCGCAATTGAGCTAAAACCATTATTTGGTCGAAATGCGCGTTTGTGTTCTTCAAACCTCTTTTTCATGTTTCTTCCCGTTTGGCCTACATAAACTCCATTACAATCAGGACATGAAATTTTGTAAACACCTGACTGAGTGTGTAATTCTCTAAGGTTTTTTGCATTGAATAAAATGTTAGAAAATTTTGAATTTGCTTTAAATTCAATTCTGTTTTTGTAATATCTTTTAAAAATAAATAATCATTTTGTGATAGTAAACATAGTGAATTATTCTTAATTTATTAATTTGACAATATATCATTATTCAACTCGATGTAATAAACCTTTAATCATAAACTGTAGTCGCCTTACGACAGCATTATTGCGCAAGCGTAGATAAAGAAGCTTGAAGTATTGATACTCACTTGCAATAGTAAAGGCGACCATCCTTGTTGACATGAACAGTCCACCCAGGTGCAGGCGCATAGTCCAACATGTGCGCTCGAGCTTCCGCATGTCCACCGCCGTTGAGTACAGGTTGCTTGGTGGACGGTGGCACTTTTGTGACGGTAGCGAAGGTGACGGCGGCATCCATGCCGGCCGTCGGCTGTGCTTGTAAAAGCATTACGCACACGCCGCTGCACACGCGCCCACACTGCAAACAAATCTAATTTTAGAATCCTGCCACCACGAATGCACATAAAAAACCCTGCAAGAAGACTACAACATAGCACAGCACACGGTTGTCACTTCGAGCGTGCCCAAAAAGGGCAGCGATGCTTGTCGTCCGGAAGGAGATCGATGATGGCTCATTTAACGCGCGATCAGCCTTCTATATCCTTCTTACTTCATTTTTACAAGCCAAAAAGGGGAAAGAAAAGCAATATTATTTATTTTCAGGGTATATTCCTGTTATGTTCTATCTGAAGAAGATAATGAACATAAAATCATGTGTCTCGTTTCGAATTGCGAAAGTGTGGCTTTCGACTAGACCAAAGAGAAAGTTGTACGAAACTCGAGAGTTTGTAGCGTTGCAGCAGGTTGTTACACATTCGTTGGTTAAAACAATGTACTCGCAGCATGGTCGCAATGATCTGTTGTTTCTGTCCCCAGTGTCAGATTCTTGTCCATTGTGAGAGTACTCAAAGGTTGTTTGATGTCTCCCACAGTTGCGCAACGCAATCTCTTCTCCTATTATTTACTCATTTAGATTGCGAATTTGTCAGGGGTGGTCAACCTTTTTTTTAGAGAGTAATGTACCTTGACCTTATTAAATCGGAGGTTTTAAACCTAAGACATAATATCTACCAAAATAGCTACCATCCGCCCTTTGGTTGCTGTCACTTGTCATGTGAATGAGCATTGCCACCAGCACAGCAGACTTCTAATTATAACAGGTGAACAAGTCTAATTCTTAAGAGACTTAGACAGACTGTGTGCATGTGAGAGGAGCGCAGAAGGACCGGCAGTCGTCGGGGGAGTATTTCCGTCAGTTTATATTTAGACCGTGTGCCTTCCTGCCGATTTCGGCACTCACCAAATAGAATCCGACAGCTATCCTAGAAGCACTCTTGTAATGTTGTATATGTATTCCAGAGCATTCCACCATTCCACCCTTTGCTGATTCTAGCAGTCAGCACATCAGTCAAATGCAAAAACCCTACCGACGTCTGTGCTGAAAACTTTTTGCTCGTCTGTCTGAGCTCTCGCAGGAGTGCAATTCGTTATCATATCGATTTCGACTAGACTCGTTCACGCCGCTTGTTCTACAACTAGAAAGAGTTTAGTGCACTTTTGGGTTTTTCTTCCTTGCGGTCCTCAATACTTTCAAGTTTTTACCCAAACTTCTGATTTGTTTATTACAAATTGAATTTTTGTCTCTTTCCGAGAGATCCAAGCTAAGAACTAACTGAAAAGTGGTGATATTTATGCATAATAATACAAATAACTAGGTTGCTAGGTTGCATAACTAACGGCAATCGCATTGCATTAACTGCAGCTAGCTGCAGGCGCGTTTTTGTTTTCTATGAATATTCTTAATACGCATTAATTAGATTCCATTCTTGCAGATGCAGACCTTTCACTTATACACCTAGCTAGCTAAGTTTATAATTACTTATTTATTGCGCATTGCTAAATCCACTCGAAAACTTAAGTAAATTGACTTTATTGAAATGACATGAGACCATTGACATTATTTCCTTCTATAATAATACAATAACAACTAAACACGAGCTTCAATGAATCTCGGAATGACCTCCAGATTGAATAAATAATGAATATCTGCGTGGTCTGTGCATGCAATAGAATCATCGCCCATCAATTTCCAATTATAAGCATTGCGCAATATTTATAAACAATACAGAGACACAAACAATAAGCGCACATTGTACTCATTCATATTAATAACTAACTAAAGGAATAATTTTACCTGATTTTCTTAATAATAATGCCGCTGCTGATGCCGTCGGTGCATAATTCCAAGTGAGCACAGCGTGTCAATTAAGTGTCAAGTAACAATAACAATAAACAAATTCATTTCACATTTAAATGCATGCCTTCTTTGCACTTTTCACACATGGATGCTTTCTCTTCGCGGTGTACACTAAACATCAACTCTAATTTCACTTTACGTGTGCGTAGACGCGTCGAAACGAAGCGGCGCTCCCTACACGGCGCGTATGTACATACTGCCGGCAGCAGGAGTGAAGGAAGTCTCTTCTACAAGCAGCAGGAGAACGAGCGCGCATACAGCAGAAATGCCAATGGTTTGACTGAAGCAGTTCAAAGCAATTTAAAATGTGCTTCTAGTGCCATCTTACGGTGATTGGAGAAAGCCTTCTAATAGGTAAAGAAATTTCTTTAAAAGTTGGCGTTGTGTTATTAGGTATGAAGATTGCAGGAATTTACTAATTTAATATTATTGACTTATTCATTCTGTTGAAAAGGTTAGCATCGCTCTTCCAAAGGTGGAAACAACTTTAAATGGTTCGGGAACTACTGGCATTGAAATGCATATCGCAGGATTATCTGTGAGCAACCAGTATAAGACAAAATTCGTCCATCCCAATACATAGACTGTGATGATTGAACAATTAACATAAACTATGTAACCTAATAAATATCTTTGAATAATTCACCAAATATTCAATAATATAATTCTAGCCTCGGGAATGGCTCAAATATGTGCGAAACATTAATTTTTGAAAAAAGCATAAATATATGGCAAAATTTATTTTTAATATTTAGTTACAAATAATCGCATATCGTAGGATCACAGATTAACTATCTACGGCGATGCTAACACGAAGCTGTGCAGTTTGGCGAGTGGTGAATGGTAAATATTCACTGACTGTTTCTACATCGGCAATGATTATCAATTTATGTTTAGCTCGTTGTGACTCGTGTGATTGCAACAGTCAACGTCTTTAATCTTCCATAATTTCAATTTAAAATATAAATATAAAATTGTGTGTATTCGTTGATATCTCTTGCTGCCGTCCTCGTGAGCCTAAACGGCAAACTGCGGGGGGTAAACAAAACCAAAAACCATTTGATGAGTTGGATTTGATTGCCTTATTGAAAATATACGCATTATCTAATAATACTGAACATGGAATAAATTTAAAACTAATAAAATGTAAATAAATAATTATAAATGAACATTTACGCTAAATTGCAATATTTGATCGCGCATTAACTAAATAAATACAATTGAAATTATAGAAATCACAAGTTATGCAGTCTTGCCTCAGTTGCTTGAACTAAAAAAAGCTCTATAGTTTGGATGTCTGTAGATTTAAGGTGACCCCAGCGCCTCCGTGCTTTACGCGTTGTTTCCTTACTAACAGCTACTCGTTTCCAAATGGGATGACCGCAAGAATATATGGCGTTGTCTATCTGTATAAGCAATCTGTGGTAAAATGCAAATTAAATTTGAATTTAAGTACTTCCTGAATGACTACTATTCTTCAAAAAACGGGCTACAAATAAAAGCATAATTGAAAGTTGTTCTATCTATTTTTTGCGTTTTATTATATTTAATAGCAAACAAATTTGGAATTAAAAATTTAACTAGAATAAATTATACATCGTTGGATAGACTATTAAACGCTCTACCGGATAACTTTTAAGAGAATCATTTAAACCCACAAAAAGAGACATTATATGGGTGCTTTATAGAAGTAATTTTTTAGCTTTTTCGAATGGCGCAAACGGCGTTTTTTTACCTCTTAACGTTTACAAACTAAAATTTAAAAAAAATGCGTATTTGGAATGTTATGAATTTTGTGTAACACCCTGTTCAAAAGTAAAATAAGTTTATTCTTGTGCTACCGACGTATTTTAAAGTGATAGCACTGCAATCGCAAATTTGTAATTATTTAAAGTTTAGTTTCTTAACAGCGTAGGAAGCATCCATTATGTCAGGATAACGCTATTTACCAGCTGGAAAAGCTGGGAAGAACCAACCAATTTAATTATTTCTCATTATTGCAACTTAGAGAAATGACCCAGTAATCGCTCAAAATTTAAAAAATAAACTAGAAGAGCTAGAAAAACAAATTTGGAATCAAAGCGAAACGTTTTATCGGAAAAGTGAATTAAAAATTAAAAGGATCTTTTTTAATCTATAAACTACACAAACTTGCATATATAAAAATGCTACACTTCAAGTTAAGATAAGGACCTGACGACAAACAACATCAATATCAGAAAAGGTGTACGCTAAGACCATATCTCTCAAACTATTTACCACGGCGCTGGAAGACATTTTTGAAACACTACAAGGGCATAAACATCGATGGCACTTTTCTATACCATCTGGCAATTTGCAGATCACATCGTCCGCATCTGCAGAGATAAGCACGAACTGGAGACTATGTTAGAACAACTAAGACAAACATTTAATCAGGTGGGTTTTAAGAAAAACCTGTTCAAGACAAAAATAATGAGCAACCAATGAGAGAGTTTCACGATAAATAACACCATCATAGAGACAGTAAGAGGTATACATGTTTTGGACATGTCATTAAGCTGGGAAAAAGAAATCGGCAAGTCGAAACACAAGCTATGTGGCGCCGTGCAATGCCGTATAATGGTTAAATAAAATAGAGAAAACGGATTTTAATAAATAGAACAAAAACCAATTGCACACAGGCGCTGACCATGATTGGCGTGGGCCTGAGTCGAAATCAAGAACAGATCAATACCATCTGGGGCTGCTTTTAAAAGATTAAATCATATCATCAAAAACAGTAACATCCCAATACATCTTAAGCGCAAAGTTTTCAACTCGTGCGTAACAATTGTAACAATGTGCGAGTTGGAGACAATGGCATTAAAACAGAAAAGTGCGGACCATCTCAGGACAATGCAAAGAGCGCTGGAAATAGCCATGATAGGAGTCAACCTGCGAGGCAAATTTCGATGCTAGGATATCAAGCATAAAACAAAGGTAGTAGATGTAATAAAAATAATCGCAGAGCTTAAACGGCGATGGACAGGACACGGAGCAAAACAACACTAAGATAGATGGACACCGAGGTTAATCCAATGGAGACCAAGAGGAGTGCAGGAAGACCACTGACAAGGTGGGCGTATGACATAAAACGTCATGTGGGGAAAAAGTGGCTCCAATTCCAACAAGTGGCGCGCATCTCCAGTAAAACTAACTTAAGTTAATAATAAACTTATATTATTTGATTTTATTACATATTTTCTCTCCTAAATTATTATACATTCATATGATTTCATTACTTTGAAGAAACCACAATTGACAATTCATTTTATACACAGGGCGCATTTTGGAAATAAATCCTGATGAAATTGATAATAAATACATTTTAAGGCTAAAGGCATTATAGTACATACATTAAACTTTGTTTAATGCTTCATATACTACTTAACTAGTCATGTAGAACCCTTATTAAGATTTAATCTCATATGCCATCAATTTAAAAAAAAAATGCAAAAAATAATAATTTTTGTACATAATACCTCATTTTTACAATGTGAAACAACTAAAAGTAATAATTTACATTAAACTGTTCATATAGTTTATCTGCAATGCACCCTGTAGCGTAATTCAATATAAATACAATACCATGATCTATCCATAACACAATATTCCCAATAACTAATTCGTTAAACTCTTAGGAGACGTATAAAATAGAAAACAGTGTCTAGTTCATTGTTTGCAAATTGAATGATATTTTATGAAAATGCACGATTAATATATAATGTGATGCGTACTAAAAAGTTGCAATACGTTTAATGGATAGTGAGTGCCCCAAGGTTATTATATTGTAGCATTAGCAATGCTCTTCGCAGTTACTCGAGTTCTAGAACATTGAATTCTCACTTTTAGAAAATAATTAATCGAGCATCCGTAGGACTCTGTTCCATGGGGCAGTATGGGCATTTCATCCTAAAAATAAAGGTAACAAATACTATAAATTTATGTGTTCTCTGCATGCTTGTAAATAATTGAATGCAGTGATACTTACTTGCTGCCATTGCAGAGTTTATTGAGTGCATCGCGGGAGATTACATGTCCACAGACTAGACGCATCGGAGGGTTGATATCGGTTGACTGTTGTCGCAGAATTGGACAGGCAAACATGGAATGATATCTGGAGTCGTTCCCAAGATCAATTTCAATCTAAAAATTCAAATAAAAGATAAAATATGAACAATTTATTTAAAAAAAATCCAACTTACAGGCAACTCATCCTTGCCATTCCATATCCCAGACACCTGCCGTTGCATCATCACCTGCTTAATACTTAACAATGCAGGGATTGCAGTACATCCCGCATTAATGCACGTTGTCAATGGACTATTAACACTGATCCCTAACAATGTGCAGGCGTCCTTCATGAACACCTCATAAATATCCACCCACTCCTCTTCATCCAAAAGACAACTATAAGGACTATTGTCAATACCATTTGGAACATACAATAACAATCCCATTAAAGACTGAATATCTTTCTCATGTCTCCCAACAAACTGCTTGAAATGATTTCGAGCATAGTTGATAGCTTCAGTTTGAGCTGAAGGTGCAGGTCCAGTTTTAATCAATTCAACAAATTTTAGTCTATGCAGTTTAAACTCCAACACAGAATTATTATGTGCCAGTGCCTCCCTATGTGTCTCGACCCATTGCAATGCAGGTCCAAGATCTCTCTCCTTAAGTGCTTCCAATATACGATTCAATTCAAGATAACATTCCTTGTCACTGTGTTCCAAGCCAACATTTGCCTCAGTCATAAGAATTTCTGCAACTTCATAGAAGCCATGTCTTTGTAAATGCTGAATAATTACTTTGTTTACTAGCTCAATTTTGTCAGGCGTATTGAAGATGTCATCTTTGCTAGATGAAGATGAAAAGTCAGGGACAAAGTTACGATCAATGGCTTTGCCAACTTTGGATACTGTTCCATGAAGATCTCTGTGGTCAGTGGCTAAGTGGGAGACAGTGTCTTTGATCTTAGTCATCATCTGTTTTAGTACATCCTTTTGGAGGGAAGTCAGTTCATGATCTGCAGGAGCTAATAAACATTTTTATTATTAACAAAGGAATATGTTGTTGTTTATAAATATGTATACATATACATGTGGGATACTTACTGTTCGCCCATTCCTTTTTTAGATACTCGACGGAGTCAATCAAATCCTGAAGAGTTCGCGATGTGTGCTCGTCGATACAATGAAACTTGGATAGGACACGATCGACTTCTTTCTCAACAGCGTAGCAAGCATCCATTATGTCAGGATAAGTGTATTTGCTAGCTGGGAAGGCTGTGAAAGACGAATAAAGTTGCTAAATCGATGCTTTGCACAGTTTGTTATTGTTGATGGTATTTCAATTGTTGCGTAGACCTTTGTGACTTGTCATTCCTGTCATTTTGACAATCGAAAGACAAATGTCAGTTTACAGTATGGTTCACAGTTAGGCAACTTTTTATGCATGATATTTGACGGTTTAAAAAGATTTAACCTCAAAACCAAAGTTAAATTAAAACTTTAAATCTAAACTTTTCTTAAATTATATTTAATAATGTCTGCAAATAAAGAAATGAATATTCCAAAAGTAACTACAAAAAAGTGTAATGTTGATACATTAACGCCTCATCGTCTTACTGTTGGTATTCTAATCATGGAATTTTATAAAGTTCGAGATTGTGAAGGTATGTATATCACTTGATATTTACTACTCTGTGTTATTTTTAATTAAAATAAACTTACTTTTCAGCATATTGCAGGAAACGTCGTTTGTTTATCAAAGAATTCTGTCTATTAATATTGAAACTTATTCAGAGTCCGGATTTATCTTTTATCGAACTGAATGAACTTATAAAATCCATTGAAGACTCAACTTGTAAAGACAACTACAATGAACACTTCCAGAATACAATTAAAAGTCTGAGTTCAGGTATAGGTACTTTACAAGATATTGTTGATTCAATTGGTCAAGCTATAATGGATAATCAAATTGGAACAATTAAAGTTTTAATTGCTAGAAATAGTATTGTTGGTAAGAATAATTATATATATGAGAGACTATAGCAGTGTGCAAGACAGGCAAATTGCGCAGTGGGCGGTGGGGTTGGCGACACGGTGCTTCCCGCATGCACAGAATGCCCGCTTCCGCCGGCCCTGACTGTTACACAAATATTCTCTCTCTTTTACTACTTCACCTGGCTACTGATTCAACTCAAAAACAACTTAACAATTCCAACAACATTAACATTAAAAAAACAACAACTTCAGCCTTACAATCTCTTCCTTCTCTCCATTGACAGCCTTCTGCATACGTTTTGCTTCTCTTCTTCCTCATCTATCCACTCTTGCACCCTTCTGGACCCATGCTTCCTTTACACTCGTTATCTCTTCCGCCAAATGTTTCGACGTATCTCTGCCTTCTACACCCAATACACATAGTCCATACTCTTCTTCCATCTACCCTTTCCCCCCATTTTCCTCCGACCAACACCTGGCCTTGGCTATCATTTAATTCTTCTCCAGCACCATTTCATTCAAACCTGGTTGTTGATTAAGTTGAATCCCATCACTCCCAACGTCCTCAACCGCTCTTCATATCTTAGCACCCAATCAGTGGCGTAACTAGGGTTGTTAGCGCCGGGTGACAATAAAAGGTTTTGAGCGCCTTGATGAATTCTTTAGCACTTCCTACCTCCACAGGCAGTCTTCCTAGAACTTTTGTGAGAATTATTCTTTTAAAAGATATCGATTTGGCGCCTCTTTGGTTCAGCGCCCGGGACAAATGTTTCTATTTGCTTTCCCTTCAATCCTTAGTTACGCTCTGTCCCCAAGATTAAATATAAGTAATGCTTATTGAGTACCAAAACTTATAATTTGGCAACTTAAAACATTTGTTTTATATAATTATTCTGCTTCAGGTTGTTATCTTCGTAGATTAGTAATCAACTTTGACAGATTATCGTTTTCTGAGATCTGTATATTCTACGAATCTTATAAAAAATATTGCCTACCAAATGCGATATGTACTAGTATTACAAGTTTGAAAAAATTGGAGGATTTAAATCGCGAGTGGACTAGAAGACAAGCTGAACTGTTCATTGCGAATCAAAGTGAACTGATTGCAAATAATGAAGGCAAAGCATATCCTCCGAAAGAATTACATAAATATATTAAGAGTTTATTGCAGAGCAATCCGGATTTATCAGCTGCAGTAAGTTGTCAAACTTGTTTACAAAAATGATTTATTTAAATTGATTTGTTTTATTTTAGAATTTCTTGAATTATCTCAATTATTTGAGAGTCAAAGAGTTTTGTGGAGCTATTGAATCTCTATATCATTGTTTTGACAAGAGCACAAGCAATGATAAAGGTACTGAAGAGAAATCTAAGACTTATAGATACGCAGCTTTAAACTTAGCAATTTTGTATTGCCAATTTGGACACAAGTAAGTATGTTAAGTTTCAAGTAATGGCAACTTACATTTAACTTTATAATTGTCCATTTTATACATTTGTGTATATTTTAGGGAACAAGGTTTACAAGCTTTAAAAGAATCTATAAAAATGGCCCAGGAAGCAAGCGATAATCTTTGCCTTCAACATGCATTATCATGGTTGCGTTGTTTAACAAGCAATCAGCATAAGTTAATGGCTGAACATTCAGTCATCAAATGCTTAGATTTAAATCTTTCCTATGTGATGTCATTAGGAATACAATCATTTGTTAAATATTGTGGTCTTTCCACTGCTAATCCCCTTTTAGTATTGGATGTGAGTTATAAAAATGTTTTTGGACCACGCTCAAGCTGCCAGTTCAGGAATCGGTGCGCATGCGTAGTTTGATTATTATTTCGAACATGACGCGCATTTTAATCTAGAATGTAAATTGCTAAAAATCAGCTTTTCGAAGACACTAAATGAAGGATTCAATTACTGGTTGTAAACAGTCTTCGGATCTGTGGTAGTACTAAAAATTCGACGCATAAAAGGGTGGTCAGCACCCGGCGCGGTCAATCCTGGTACGCATGCAAGTCTGGAGAAATTTTAGCTAGGCCCGACAGGTGCCTCTGTGCAGATCCCAGGAGGCGCTCGCACCCCAACCTCAACCTATCTTGGCGTGCCTCTGGTTTTGAACATTTAAATTTGCGGTAAAGTAGGCTGATGTTTTCGAACACGCAATTCTAGAATTAGTAGTAACCGAACGATTCAAGCTAACGCATGTGCAATAAGCAATCAATGATCTGATTGCAGACAGTAATTGAACTGGCAGTTCGAACATAATTGAAAAAACCTAATAAAACTGTTTATTTCTCAGATTTCTTTTATATAATCTCGTTGTTTCTTTTCTTGTTTAAAGTCATTAACCCGGAGCGACGTAATTAATTCACAAAATGGCCACGGCGACTTAATAGCAACCAATTATGGCCTTAAGGCAGGGCTCTGGATGTTCTATGGAAAAACTGAAATGTGCTCCCTGTGGAGTCAGTTATTGCTTTATTTAAACAGCGACAATCTTCTGGTGAACAAAAGTTACTTTGGCGAGAGTTACGTTCTAGCTTTATGCAACATGGCAGGGCTCATGCATCTCGAAGCGGAATACGAAAATTGCAATACAATCCTCTCACATGCCGAAGAACATTTCTCTAATGAACCACTATGCCATTCTCTAATGCTATGCCGAAATATCTTCCACTTCCAAAGGCTGCTCTACAATGAAAAACCTAATGCGGCCGAAGCTGTCGCTGCCAAAGTTGCCGTCATTGATAAATGGGAAAGTTATGTGTGTATGGCGCAACTGTATCTTCACACGGGAGATTATTCCGAAGCTCATGCATTCGCAAATCGTATTTTGGAAGAATGCAAAGGTGGCACGAATCAGCTGCGGATGGATATGCAAGTTCGAGCCATGATTCTTCTCTCTGATATACAAATAGCAGCTAATTTCCCGAATGCCGCGATTCCCGGTGTAATGGGCTTATTGAATTCTTCTTTAGCTTATGCTAACGATTACAATATGCATTATCTTGCTGCCGTGGCACAATTGCACATTGCACATGTTTTGCTTCTGATGAAAATGCCACAACAAGCTAGCAAGGTGTTGAATCGTTGCTTAATTCAAATATTGGCGGATGGTGGTATTTATGATAGGGCCAAGGCTTTACTTTTACAAGCGCATTGCACTGTTTCGTGTTTAGGCACTGATCAAGCATCGCAGGAATGTAGAAAGAATGTTATTACTGAAGTTTTACATGATTTGGCAAATGTACAGAAAGATTTCGAGAAGATTGAAGCTGTATTTAGAGTTAAAGATGTTTTAATATTACAGGTATTTAGTAGTTTTTGTATTTATGATTATAAAAGTTGTTTTATTTATAATTTTTTGTGTTTCAGGCCAAATTATGTGACGAAATTGGCTTGGAAAAAGAACGGAATCGATTTGCGTTGGATTACAGGACGTTAAACGCAGAACATCCTTCAGTATATGGCTCTCAATTATTCAAAATGATTTAATTAATGTTCTTTATTCTGTATCTTATTTTTAAATATCAATAAATGTAATTTTATAATAAGATAATTGTTGTTATTTTCAACATGCTGTAAGGATGTGATGATAGAACATTTGCAGTTTTCACTGCACTACTTGCTGCGAACAAGGACCTTACATAAAGTGCGTTCTTAAATTACTTCAGAAATGGCGCTGCAATCGTCAAAACTTTGAATTTAAAATATTTAAATTTTACATTCAACTTTTAGCCACCAACGCTTCTGGTAAGTAATGGTGCTGTAATCTCCAAAAATTTCAAAAACTTTGAAGGGCTATATCTTTTGAACCAAAATAGTAAGAATTAGTATTTATTGCAGATTTGGAATTTAAAGGACGAATTCTCGTAGAAAAAAAATGAAAATATTTGAAATCAGACTTTTTCTTTGAAATTTTGTGTTTGAAGTTGAATTTAGTCTCTTTTGGGAGAATATAGGGCATGAGTTTAGCTATAATTTTAAATGGGATTTCATTAGCTTTCTATAGATAGAATAATTCAATATTGAATATTAAAATAATAAAAGATTTGCTATCAAAATTTAAGTTCCTTCCTAAGGTTAAGAGGAGCGATCCTGGACTCTGCCTTTAACAGAATTTAATAAGTTATCCGGAGATATGTGTTAAGTTTCAGTGAGATAAAAGTTATAACCGATTAAATGCCATAAAGCAGTAATAATCGAAAAAATATATATTTAACCCAAAATTTTGCCCATTTGCATGGGGTTACCTGAAAGATGTTAAAGTAATTTTTAAACAGGAATAATCGAAAAAAGTTGGTATTTAACCCAAAATTTTGGTCACTTTCAAAAGGTTATCTGAAAAATCCTGGATGAAGATTTTTATGAGAATTTAATTTGGTATTCAGCAGTGTACCAGATGTTCTCGTGAGGTAAATAATTTAGGAATTATAAACGATTAAATCACAAAAAAAAACACACAACAGATAAAAATTTTGCTGTTTAACCTACAATTTTAGCTCTTTCTAGTAGGCTACGATAGTGATCTAGAAGCCTATTTTTAAATGAATTTACTTGGCTATCCTAAAATGTGTATGATGTTCCCATGAGGTGGTTGCTCATTCACAACTTAAGAAAAACCATTTAAAATCCGAAGTGACAACTTCTTTCTTAATTCACGTTTTTGAATTAGTACATAAATTAAATTTGATACATTCGTTTCTCAACTATAATGTCAATACTCATTTTTAATTATTGTAATAAGCAGTGCGTCACTAGAGGGTGTGGGAGATGCAAATCGCACCGGGTGACACCATCGCAAAGAGTGACCCCAAAGAGGACACAATTTAAAATATCACTGTCTACTATTT
>JARJDU010022470.1:0-24980 GCA_030264695.1 Lissagria laeviuscula | reverse complement strand
GTTATATCAATTTTAATAATAAAAAGCACATAATTTTATAGAAATAGTAATTTCTCGCCTTATATTTAGCTTTTTTTAAAGGGTAAGGAAAGTTCTGATATAACGTATCTTAAAGAGAATTTAATTAGCTTTTTAACGGTGCTAATTAGATTTCTGTGAGATAATTAGTTCCGGAGTTATATTTATTTCAATAATAAAAACAACATAATTTTATAGAAATTGTAATTTCTCGCCTTATATTTAGCTTTTTTTAAAGGGTTAGGAAAGTTCTGATATAACGTATCTTTAAGAGAATTTAATAAGCTTTCTAACGGTGCTAATTAGATTTCTGTGGGATAATTAGTCCCAAAGATACAACTATTTTAATGATAAAAAACAAATTATTTTATAGATATAAACATTTCACACTTTATTTTGAGCTTTTTCTAAAAGGTTAAGAAAATCGAGATAAAACGTATCCTAAAGAGAATTTAATAAGCTTTCTAAAGGTGCTAATTAAATTTCTGTGGAATTAGTTTCAATGTTATATCTATTTCAATGATAAAAAGCCCCAAATTTTCCAAAAAAAGTAATTTCACTCCTTATTTTTGGCCCTTTTTGAAGGGTTAGGAAAATCTTGATATAACGTAGCTTAAAGAGAATTTAATAAGCTTTCTAAAGGTAATAATTAAATTTCTGTGGAGTAATTAGTTCCAATGTTATATCTATTTCAATAATAAAAAGCACATAATTTTATAAAAATTGTATTTTTACACCCTA
The DNA here is from genome assembly GCA_030264695.1 of Lissagria laeviuscula. Classification (NCBI taxonomy): domain Eukaryota; kingdom Metazoa; phylum Arthropoda; class Insecta; order Coleoptera; family Staphylinidae; genus Lissagria; species Lissagria laeviuscula. Next base: position 24,221 of record JARJDU010022470.1, on the reverse strand, counting down.
TTTTTGGCCCTTTCTGAAATGTTAAGAAAATCTTGCTATAATGTACGTTTTTTATGATTTGTAATAATTATTTATCACATAAGTATTAGAACAGAATATACTTTGTTTCCAAAAGCGATGCTGCATTTCTCAATCCATTATGCTCCTCACTTCGATTTAAAAACAATCACGATACGTAAAATCATCGAATATTAGCTGGTGTATTAGGAAATACTACTAGAAACACACATAGAATGAAATAACGTTTAATGCAAGCACTAATCACTGTTAATTTGCTTATAATTCAAATAAATAAGCATATAAATAGACGGTAGACATACATTGTCTAAGAACGTGGTTTTCACCATTTCAACGACGAACACGAACTAACGCTACAGAAGACACAATAGCAACATTATCTAATGACGAACAGAATAGGTGCAATGCATAAACAATATTGCTGTTGTTGTTGTTGTATGTTTAACTCCGTACAAGCACAGAAAAAAGCGATTGGTCAATTGAATACAATTAGCATTCTAAATTGGTCAAAAAGGCTTTTAAAGGTGGTGTCCACCTTGACAGTAAACAGTAAACAATTCAAATGCCAAAAATTAAGTTTTAAATTATCTCGTTACTTTATTAGCACTGTGACAGTTTTTTCTTGACATTGAACTATGGCAAATATCTTCATATGGAATATCCTAGAGAGCAACGAACCAATTACTAGAAAATATAAATTGAAACTCCTGATATAGATTATAATGCTCAATAAGAAGTAACCGTATTTCTGATGAATTTTACAATCCAAGTGTTTTTATTACATTCTAAGAATGTATTCTAATTCTAAGAATTTAAAATTATATTAAATTTGTAAGCAGCTTTAGATACTTTAATTCCACTATTCAGAGAATAAAATGCAATTTCATTCTCTTTACTTCATTTATATAAAATTATTTTCATCTAGATGTAAAACAAGCGTCTTCATTTTCTCCTTAAGAAGGTGGTCGTTTTTCCCCGGACGGTTCATTAGTTCCTCCATATTACCATCCTGTAAATCAGTAAATTCAAAAATTTCATGCGGCTCCTGCATCATAACTCTGCTAGTCATCATAGACATGATAAAACCGAATTTGCACATCTCTTTCCATTCAGTTTTTAAGTCATCCATAGTAATCGGTTCCTTTTGACACCCCATTGCTCTCAATGCATCCTTCAAACTGTTATGGTAAATAGTTAAATACATATCTAACTGATCCAGAACTGTTTTTGGAGCACTTGCATACAAGAAGTAACTTAAATCTGACACCGGCGAACTGGATTTGCACAGTTGAAAATCCAACAAGCAAATATCCGTTGGTTTTTTAGGATTGTCCAAATTATACTTAAACATCATATTGTTCACCCAACAATCACCATGGCAAATTACTGGAAATTTACCGATTTTGGTATCCAGCGATTTCCAAAATGCCATTAATCCCTCCTCCTTGAATTTCCCAAGTTTTTCATACAACGCAACATTCGTCAAATCCCCTTCGAAGATGTTCTGTACTTTTTCCGATAGTTGATTGAACATGGCGGTCATATCAGCATCAAACCGATTCGGGCTAAAAATCTCAAACAAGTCTTTGATCAATTCTGCATATTGAAGAGGCTCTTGTTCTTGCATCGCATAAGAAATTGCATGAAATTTCGCATAAGTTCGAAGCACCAGCACAATATGCTCTTCATTCATTAATTGCTTTCTGTCCCATAATTGATAGCCATTTTCTTTAATATTTTCAAGAACTAGTAATTCCCTGTTTTCGTCCAGTTGAGTCTTATAGCATTTGGGAAGTGCTTGAAATGGATTAAGAACATTCCTCCCTTGTTGAAACTTTTCAAATGTTGGTGCTATCGACGTGTAAAAGTAAATTTCTCGAGAAAACGCATGTTTTATTGGAGCGAGTTTTCGAACAGCTTCCAATCTGGGAGCACATTTCAAAATCACATGGAATTTTTTATCGGTTGTTGTAATTGTGTCCACTCGTACGATAAAGCTTAGAAATCCGTCTCCTTTTTCGGATCCAGACGATAATTGAATCTCTTTGGGTGTGATTTTAAGATATTTATAAATGCTTTCCAACACTGAGACAACCTCTTCATGATCTAGCAACTTCCCGTTTTTTCCGTTCATTTTGCAATGAATTTCACAATAAATGGATCACTTTGACGTAAATGCTTTTACAATGAATGTAATTACACTGGTATGAAAGTATATATTATATATTTGCGTATTTTTTTAATCTGTATACTTGAGATAAAATAAATGTGCTTACTGATGATTGTGAGTATCATTTGGAAATTGATTACATGATTACAAGTTGAATTTTTGCTACATTCTGAGATGAATGTATTATTATTATATATAATTTTTCGTAACTGATTTCAACACATTGCCAAAATCTCAAATATAAAAACCAAGTTCGCACAGGGGTGGCCAACCAAATAATTTTTTAAGAGCCACTATAGGAATGCATCATAAGCTCACGTGCCATATATATATATATTGTAGATTGGATTAGTACAAGGATATTTTTTACTCCTTCCCACTCCTCCGAAAAATGTCCCACCGAATGAACAATTAAGTAAATTCTATCACTGCTTACAATATTTAGCCGATTACTTGGAATTCCCCGAAATCCAAAAGTGTGAGAATGCTTGCGAGCCAGATGAATTCAATACACGAGCTGTATGTTGGCCATGCCTGCGTTAATATATTTAAATTAGCATATATAAAATAAAATGATTGTATGTTCTTCCGTGTTCAACTAAACCTTCAACATTTATCTATTTTTACATTTGTACAAGGTTAAATAGTTAACATTATAGAATAGAAAGAGAAAGCTAGTAGCACATCATACATTATTTAATACACATCAAATGCAAATACATAGACACCAATAAAAGAAGTGATGGATTTACTGATTGATATACATTTAAATCTGTAATGCATTATCCAAAAACCATTAACTACAATAAAAGCAGTGTTTCCTGGAACATAAATTCATTAAAAGCGCACACGCACCATAATCGACTAAAGCGTTACCCGCAATTACAGGTAAATTAAAACGGCATCAACTCCTATCGTGATAAATTCCAATTATTAAAATAGCTTATATTTAATTTATAGAATGTTGTATGTAAACATTAGAATATAACGACACGAGTTGTTTACCCATTAATCCGCCTCAAAATGTGCATTGAAACACGTCGACACTTTTTACCATTTTTGTTCATTTTGATTAATTTCGTTGGCTCATCAATAACAAACACGTTAAGCAAATTGGAGGAACATGTACCCAGTCAAACTCTATCAATATATGAAGTAGAATTACCTGATAGCAATAATCATCTTGTACGAGTTGTCAATCGGTTAATAACTAGTTTTCCTGAGCATCTACATATCTTTCACTATGAAAATAAAGCTATTGGCGATTTGGATATGATATTGAAAAACAGGGCCATCCGTAGTCCTTCTATTTTGTTCAATTACGACCAGTTCAGACATTTTGCGCGTCCGTTTGCCCGTACTTGCCTTCATTTTGTTCTCTTGGAGACGGTAAAAGACTTTAACAAATTTACTGATGAGATTTACAATCTTCGATTTGGTGATGTCATATTAGTCATAACAGTAAATTTTGTTGGAGCTGGTTATTGGGCTAATTCCAAATATATATTTGTTTACAAACGCGATAATTGCTTAATTCAGGCAATACGCTATCACCACAGAAACAGCTCCACGTTCAAGACAATAGATGTAGATTTTGATGACTTTGCAATGGGCGATTTAGAAAAATATCAAAATCATTTTCGTGGCTTCTCGATCAAGATTGCTTTCAAAAACTGCGAACCATTCATCTACAAGGATATTAGTTGGGAGGATGGGAATAGGAAACATCTAAACGGTGTTGAATTTAAAATCATGAAAATTGTTGTGGAGACTTTAGGATTGGACTACGAGCTAATTGATTATACTAATAATCCTGTTCTGGAGATATTAAAAGATGTAAGTGTGAAAACAAAAGAAAGAGTATATAATATGTAATTAGTAAATTGTATCTCGCTTGTAGCTAAACAACAGAAAGGTACAAATGGTAATGGGCTGTCTTTCGAACACAGTGAACCGCAATAAAATCGTTAGTTTTACACCAAATTTTGTTAATGAACGTTATACCGCAATCTACACCAGCTCTGGTTATGAACAAAAATCATTTCTAACAGTAATCAAACCATTTGCACTTGATGTCTGGCTTTTGCTGATTGCAATGATAGCATTCGTTGGATTTGTGATTAAGAAGATGGATAATCACCTAAATGGACACCGAGCATTAGGGAGTCTTGATCATATCAAAGTAATGTACTTATTTGAATCATTCAATAGAAGACATAGTAATATACTATAAGAGAAATAATGATATAAGGAATACTTTTAGCTTCCGTTTCGAAGCATGGTGGAGCAAAATTTGAGATTGCCGTGGAAGCAATCCACCATTAGAGGAACAATAGCTTGCTGGCTGGTTACTGCAATGATATTTTCTAATTCATACAAAAGCAAACTTGCCTCAACAATGATTCAACCTTTGTATAAAGAGCCGAATTCCATTAGAGATTTGCTCAAGCTAGATTATAATTATTATGTAAGTGATTAGTAAAATAGATATACCGAGGTATATCGTTCTTCAGAAATAGGAAAGGATGAGTGTAAGGTCGAAGTATGTGTGTAGGTTGTTAAAATATGAGGAGAGGATAAGTTGATCAAGAGAGGTAGTATGTTGTTGGAAAGAAAGGCCCAGGGAGAGTTATCATAGGGTGATGGCGAGGGCAAAGTGTGGGTCTGTGGGAAGCGTGATGAGAGAATAGAATAGAAGGCAGGAAATACGTGGAAACATCTGGCTAAAGAGTGTAAGGGTGCAAGAGTGGGTAAATGTCAGAAGAAAGTGGCAATAGACTGTCAATGCCGAAGAGGAGAATGTAGAACTTTGTTTTTTTTTTTTTAATTTTGTAAGAAGTATGAGAGAAATCTGATCAATACTCATAGTTCAGAGCAAGCATGTCAATATAAATATCACGCAATACCTTTAAAAAAATACATTAATCTATTACTTTCCAGTTAAATAACATCGATTACGTTTTTCTCACGGAAATAATGACCGACGCTTTTAACGATACGTTTCAACATATTGTTGCCAACCAGCATAATTACAAATATGACCAAATCTGCAACACTATGCAAAATATTTTCCCTAGTAGATTCGCCTTGATTGGGGAAGAAACCTCATTAAGATATAATGTCAGTCTTAATTTTCGATACAAGAGAAAACTAGATAAATATAACAGTACCTCTTCACTCTTTCAGTTTTGGTACAATTGTGTCAAGAACTTTACTCTTCAGGAAATCAGTTCAGTTCGACGTATAAATCGGCACATGTTTGATAATGGGCACGCATGGGCAATGAAGAAAAATTCGCCCTTTATGTATGACATATCTCGATCTTTAGATAGTTTAAAAAGTTCTGGGATTCTACAAAAATGGTCCTGATAAGTAGATACTTTGTTCTAAAACTATAACAATTCATTCTTTTTTATTTTAGGTATACAACAGTAAATATTTCAAGAGATATTGCACCCAGCAATTCAATTCACTCTTTTCCATCTGATGGATTGTCTTTTACAATGCTTTTTGCACCATTTATTATCTTAATTGCTGGTATCTTGTTAGCATCAACTGTATTCTTTATTGAATTTGTTTACTTTAAATTACACAAGTGAATATTGAAAATAGTACATATTGCAACCAATTATTTATCGAAATCTCTAAATTACAAGTCTTTTACAAGAACTTTATTACAAATACTCTCAATTAAACAATTATTTACTTCATAATCATTTAAAGCATACATTTTCTGTATTGTGGTCTGGTCACATATACATTTCAATTTCGACAAATCGACTTCTTCACCTTCAATTAATGAAAAGCATTTCTTATCAAATACAAGAACAATTACATACTCATCTTCTTCTGTTGCCATCAACTGTTGTAAACTGCTAGTAATATTTCTAGTCAATGACAAATTAAATAATATTTCTGATGAAATACTATTTGTGATTATTTTTGATGAAGTGATTGCTTTATGTGCACTCAGTGCAAGAACAAAAGGTGATGGGATCAATGCTGCTTTAATTAAACAACATTCCAATTCTCCTAAATCAAGTTGCTTGCGAAGCTCTTGAAGATTTTTAATGCTTTTGTATAATGCAATGTGTATGGCTCGATTATCAATAATAGTGGAATACATTGTCGAAGAACCAACCTAAAAATAAATACATTTAACTTTGTATATCAATGAGAAGGTAATATAATACGAAATGTTTTTATTTGTGAATAAGATTGGAGGAATACTATACCAAATATGTAAAATATATTTTATTTTCTTTTGAACATTAACAATAATAATAACAAGCAAAACTAACGTGAGATTTTTGCTGATCTGCAGAGTTATCGCTGTGCTGCCCCCTTTTGGAGTCTTAACTAACTCTACAGTAAGATACAATCAGTTTTATAGAAATTTTATTTCACAATATCGTAAAAAGTTTTGAAAAGAAGAAAACTTTTTTTGAATTTATTAATAATATTAATTATTGCTAAAAAAAACTAATGATTCACATGCTTTAGCTTGATTACATTATCAATAAAAATAATATGCAATGTACATATACATAAAATACGATAATTATTATAATAAAAAAGTTTAATAATGTTTTGTATAAATCATATAATATATCATTTATAGTATGTAAATATTTTGTTTGTTATATCGTCTCAATTGGCAGACCATCTTCCTCCAAAAGCGGATTTCGAAAATAACGTCTTTGCAAGATGGGAGCTACCATATCCCACAGTTTGTTCAAAGCAATGTATATTATATAATTCTGTAGTAATCGAGTGAACAAATCAACAAATGGTATCATGGTATACTATCGGCAGACAACGGCTAAGATAAGAATTTAGCACACCAGCAATGCAGAAATCTTAATAGATATAATTACAAATGTTTTGTTTATGTCTGAATGTCAGAATTGACAATTAATAAATTGTATACATTTGAAACAAAATAAAAAAGTGGAAACAGTTGTTATAGAAACATTCACAATCGTTTTGATTGTAATAATCAAATAATTAGCATCGAATAGCACAACAATTATTTAATACGAATATGTCATATTAGTATTTTCTATTTAAGTTGTAATGCCAAGCAATAAATGTAATAACCCAAAAGGAATCTGCGCTATCACAGACGACATCTTGTCGAGGACGCCGACGCCATCTTGTTGGATCTGAACGTCGACAGATGTATGCTGCTCCCTGATGTCGGAAACATAATCCAAATGATGCTTTTTGCATCGAACTCTGTTGGAAAGAATGTTAAAAATGCATAAATAAAGTAGATAACAAATATGTAACAAACCTTTGCTTGTCCTCGGCAATGAGAAATCGCTAAGAAATCGTCTTGCGGTAAAAATATAAAACACGAAAACCCGTAGCAGAGCCTACAATTCACTGATGAGCAAACATTGCAAAAGATTTACAATTTCCTTGTAACAAAAGTATCTATTTAGGAAAATAGGCCTTCCAGTATGGATAGACTGCGACCTGCAAACATAAACAAAATTCTTGTCGAGATTACTATTGCTTTGAAGCAAGTTATATTGTTGTTGTATAAATACCCAGATAACACACATGCGATGGCCGCCGGCCGGGTTAACGTCATCTGGCTGATCCTGTAACGTCCGCACAACGTCGAAAAATGATGAAGGGCCAAAACAAAAATGCATCGACGGAACCATCATTCGTCGATGCATCTAGATAGTGGTTACTGCCATCATCGTTCCGGTATATTGCCGCCATGAAAAATGCATAGCGCCAACGCAAGATTTTTAACGTTTACAAAACCAGTTAGTAGTTTTGCCACCGAAAGTAAGCTTATTACCATGTTATGATTGTCATGCATCTTATCCGGATACCCTAGCAATTGCTCAAATTTCTCTTACGAAAACATTAAGAGGCTCATTTACCTGACGAACTGTTGAAGCGGGCAGCAAAGAAAAAGTAAAATCAAATGCGAATTGTCACGAATGTTTTAAATATAGGGAAGCAATACAAGGTTGGATTTCGATGACTATGGCCTGAGCAAATAGAACATAAATTTGCTTTCGGCTCGTGACTGATTACGGCCAGCGTGTTTGATATTTTTTTCAAAATTCGGATAGTACATTATTAAGCGATGAATAATATACGTCCGTATCGTGGCTGAATTTGTGATTTTTGCCTTCAACGCAAAAGTACGTTTTTCGCAACTTTCAAAATTATTTTAAAAATATTTCCAATTCGAAATTGGAAGCTTAGTTTTTAGCAGCTATAGAATTACGCAAAAAGAATTAGAAAAAAAACTCAATTAGTGTGATTACAGTGTGGAGGTAAATAAGCCTCTTAACAATTTTTATTATAATCATTTTAATTAGAATTAAAATTGATTAGTTCTTACCAACAAATTAGGAGTCATTCCGCAGTGAAAAGATGGCAATTGATCATTATAGTTTAAAATAAATCATAAAACTGAGAATTATGTGATTTTCTAGAAAACATATTATCAAATCAATTATTTTAATGGTTCTAGGAATTGTTAGGAATTCAATCAGTAAAACATAGAAATAATTTTTAGTTATTTTATTACACCAACAATCAATTGATAATATATAAGTTATTTTTGTAATGTTTGTCTTTGTGTTTCTTTAAAGATTTTTTTTTTCGTTTTTTGCGATTCATCATCATCTCATTTATTTCTCTCCTCGCTAAACTCGCTCGTCTTGATATTTGATTGTGAGATAACAAAAACTGATTCCGCTATTAATACAAGTAACATAAACAATCGATCGCCAACGAAATATTATTCTGTGAGTGCACAATTTGGCGGAGACCTAATCACTCCGTTGCCTTGTCCTATCCATTTTCATAAAAAAAAAAAAAAACACAACTCAAAACGTCGTCCGGTGGTTTAAAATAAAAAATAAAAAACGAAATCCAAATAAAATAAACATGTTTAGGTCATTATTCATTAATTAATATTAATCAATACATCAATCAATTAGTCAATCAATCAGTGAAAATTATCTATGTACAATAATCATTAATAATAATAATCAATAATAAAATTAATCAATTACAATAGATTGTTAAAAGTTTATAAAAATACGTTTGCGAAAAACTGTAAAACATCGTAAAAATGTAAAACTCAACAGTCGAGCGATTAATCCTGAATCCTGAATACAATCATTAACAGTAGCAATTATCAATATAAAGTGTATAAAGTAAAATTAAGAGTTAGACAAACTTAATTAACATTTGAAAAAGACACTTAAAACTATATCATCATTACATCAGATGCAATCGAATCGATATGTTTCACTGTATACATAAAAAAGAAGAAAAAATTACATACATCGAATCAACTCAGAGCTCATTACAAATCATTAATAACATAATCATTCGCATTCATTCATCATTAGTAATAATAATAATTAGCGCTCATCATCAATAATATCGTCTTAATCTAAAACAATTAGTACCGTGTGGTATTGTATTTTATGGTGTGTGTTGTGTGACATATACACGAATCGCAGTACATCTTGTTATGAGTATGCATGTAATTATACAAGGCGTTCGCGTGACGCCTGCGAATCCCCAAATGCACGAGTGTGCGTTGCGGATTGACAGGCGACCGACAAGTGCCCTCTATGAATGATTTTTTTTTAAACTCTGAGAACATACACCGAGCGGACGTATCGACCTGCCACCTTATTATCTAAGCAATAGATTATTCTATACATCATTATAAGGTAAATGTATGCATGTAGTAAGGTAAGAATCAATTGTTTCGCTTATTTTGTGATATGTGAGTGAGCGTCTTTTCACTACTATGCGATAGACAAACGAAACTATAATACGTTATAAGGAAGCTCATTGTCTGGCTCATGAGTGAGGATAAGTCGGATGTGTGTCTAACATGGCAGTTTCCGTTTCGCACCGACACTTTATATAATTATGTATATGTCTAATATATTTATATTTATTTATATTTCCCTGATTTGAATCGAGGGGCAGGCGAAGCGTCCGCTTCACAGGTGATCAATAAATGCGCTTAATAACAACAAAGTCCATATTTGTATTATTTTCAATCAATCGTATAAATATTTACGTCTATTGTATTCGGTTTATTTAATTATTTGTTTGTTGCTTTGTTTGTTATTTTGTTGTCGTGCATCGCGTGGAAATGAATACATAGATGGCGCACGTTTTATCTACTATTCTTGTATGTTTCTTTTCCGTTTTGTTTCTGCTTAATTACTACTATATTACGTTATAATATAAGTACATCTGAAGGTTGGCTGAGTATTGAGGTATATTATTTTGTTTTTTGTTTCAATATTTCTTATTTAATTAGTTTATTTCCTTATGTAGGTATAGTTTTCTTTCTTTTTTTTTTAAATGTAAAAATTGGTTATTTCGTGTTGTACTGTATCAAGGCATCTTGTTGCATATTATATGTGTAAGTAAGAAGGGGCAATATATATTTGTCTGGTTGTTTATTCATTCTTGGCTTCTTGTTTTCTTTCTTCAATTGTATTTATTTGTTTGTTGCTTTGTTTAGTTGCTGATGTCAAAACGCAGTTAGTTAGGATTTGCCTGCTGTTTCGGTCGCTTCTTTTTTTTTTTAAATTTTATTTTTGGGTTCAAATCTTCAATGACAACACACGGGAGCAATCAGAATATTTAACTAGCCTCATGTGCCACCCTAGCTGGCAATCAGCATGATGCAGTCAGTGATAGTTAGCCGATTAGCAATGCTAACTACCTGCCAGGATCGCATCAGCGTCTAAAATACACAGTAAAGAGACAATACGGACACTATTCTACTTATTTCACGTCAAAGTGATTCGTGCTTCGATCACGATCCGCCATCGAATCAGAAATTCGCTCATTTCCGGTAAATTTACAAGTTTCCACTTAATTATGATGATCAGATATGCTTCTTTTCCTTCTCTTTATAGGTTTCCTTTCGTGTTTTTTTTTTCTTCTACGCTATGTATATTTCTTTATGACAATCCTTTCAGGTTTCATCAGTAATAAAATCTACGGTTTAATTCTTTTGTTTTATCTTTCCATTCTTGTAAATCCCTTAATAATCTTAACTATGTTAATTTTTTGTTCATTAAAATTTATTTTTATCCTCTTTTACATATTATCTAGTTAATTTACAATAATAATTCAGTTAATTAATAATATATAGACCAATAGTTTTTAATTTTATTATAGAAAGATAAATTTTCGAATATATTTCTTTGTCTGAGTTTATTTTTTTAATTTTTTTTGTATCCCTAAATGTGAGGATAAACAGTGAGCGCCGAGTCGCAAATTTGGGCTTCGCTTTTGTATTCTCATTTAAAATTTTTATATTTTGCCACGTCTAATAATTTTTATAAAATATCTAAACCGCTACCTTTAGGTACAAATTTTAATACTGAAGAGTTCTCTTTCATGTTTTGTTTTGTTTCATATATAGTATATATTAATAATTAGTCAATTACGTTAATGAAGTAATTATGTTAAAAAGTGGTTCATTAATGTCTCAATCGCACACTTATAGATTTCTTTAGATTTATTTTATACATATCATTGACATTTACTCATCATCTCTCCCTTGTTGCATTCCGTTTTCCACTTATCCTCGCATCCTAATCATTAATTTGGCCATGAATTTAAAGTGAAAATGAAAACAATAATAATTAATTTAACAAAGTTTTCCTAACGTCTACTATACCATCCATAGGACAGTCCGAAATTCCGCAACGAAGCTCGATTCAAAACAATCGAATTTGGACTAGCATACGTTTTGCCTGTCGCGCCAACAACAATAAAAACAATTTTTAAAATAAACACACTCACCACACTCTTCTCACCATCGAAGTCATAAACAAACAAAACAAGAAATATAAAAACACAGCACGTAATGACGCGACATGAATTTTGAATATTGCATACAGGTATATTTTGAATAATTAATTGCTTGTTCAAGCTTCGTCTGCGAATCTGCGAGCTTTCTTCCTAACGGATGCATCCTTACAAGCTAGCTACACCTATTTGAAACCCTTCAACGGAAACACTTGCTGCTTGTCCTAGCCTAGCTGGAGACAATAGTCTGGCGGTTCTGTACTAAAATAATGGCACACAAATCTTCGTCGTCGCTACGAAATATCGGAAAGAAATTCAGTTTTGTCTCTTTGGCATCCTTTTGGTTCGACCTTTATCACACGAAAACATAAACTGCTCACTTTCCTTGTTCCATGTCTATCAACCTAAATAACTAACGAATCATTGTTTGTTTCATTCCTACGGCTTTAATTTGTTACCTCAATTATAATATGCGTATGTATCTTATATCACCTACAAAACAGAAACACACCTTGTTTTCGAAATGTTCAAGTCCAAAATCCGAAAGTCACAGCACTTAAAGTAGTCAAAAAATAATTTTGTCATTTTGATGTTTACTCCGCGTCGCTTTCGTGCCGAGATCGTTGCTGTTTTGTTGTCGAATTCAAAAACCGTAAAAAAAAGCTTTCGGCTTCGTTCTTCAGTCTTTTTCTTTGTTGGATAACAACAAATGTATTGAAAAAATATATTTAGGCCGAGCCGATACTTTTCTTCTTTTGTCTCATTTCTAAATTGTCTCATTATTTATTCTCATTCTACTACAACAAGTTTCTAATGTTGATCGAAAACGCAGCCGAAAGCTTCGAACTTAATCTGAGAAAAATGTTTTGCCCTTTACACCTGGGATCTGTATCTAGTGCCAACACTGTAGTATTTAATTGTAACACTTATTAATAATTTAAAAAAATAATAAAACTAATTAGTTGTAATTAGTAATTAATTGGCACATCATATTCCTTAAGTATTAAGTAAAATCCTTCATGCTATCATTAAAATTCTTCGTAAATCTATGTCGGCCATCTTGTTTTGTTTCAATTTGTCCCTCAGTTATATTTATAAATTTTATCATCAAATAATCCGTAATAATAACTATAATTAATATTTATATAGTTAATATGTATATAATATTTGTTTATTTCATATTTATGTACAATTATATAGAACCCTGGAAAGATATGAGCGCTCGTTTCAATTTGTTGAAAATCTGAAAATCGAGGAAGACTTTTTAAGTCTCGCACTAATTAAAATTATTGTAAATCAACAATGTCTCCTTCTTTCTTTTCCTTTTTACCAAATTGAGCGTTGTCCAACTATATAAAGTCTGGTCTAAAATTTAATTTTATTAAATTCGCGACGGTGCGTCCGAACATTTTGTTTGTTGAAATATAACTCTCCCTTAGCAATTTCCTTTAATGTTCGCTATTCGTTCCTATCTAATAATAATCATCTTCCGTATTTACTTGTTTATCATATATTTGTTTTTAATAACACAGATTTAAACAATGTGTCGATATGAGATAGATACAAACTTGATTTTCGACTTGATTATGTTTCATTCTCTATCATCAATTAAATGCTTCAAAATTTTGAATAGATGACTCGATTAAAATCGTTCATATTGATAAATGATTTGCAATTTAGATATGTGTACGAAGAGAAATTTCGATTTGCAAAATGTAATTGACATTTCTTCATTTTGTTTGCCGTTTTTCAGTTGTGTTTGTTATAATAAATTCGATTCCGAACGGAGGTATCATCATACACAAAAGTCACAGAATCACGATTAATCGTAGAAGCCATAGAGTTGAAGATAACGCTAAATTGAAACAAACAAACGCAGAGTTCTCGTCTCTCTTGGATGGACGATCGGCTGGCTCTATTCCAAAATGTGTAGGTACGTAATTTGCCGCCAAATCACAAATTTCAACGTTGCTCAAAACGCGAACTTAAACCGACAGTTGATATGAAAGATATGTTTGTTAGTCGTTACCGTTTCGGTTTCCGAAGATGATAGAATAAGAATGATAATGCATCTGTAGAAGTAGTAGAACTAGTTGTAAATCTATTTTCCTGCATAGCTTAAGTTCGACATCCCTGCTGTACTGTTACTGTGTACTGACATTTATATAAATAATTTGTACTTGTGTTCGCCCATGATCCTTTTTTCTATTGTGATCCTCTCCCTTCGCTTTTTAGTTTCGAAAAAAAGTTCGAGCGACTCAATACGTTATAATTATTATGTAATAGTTCTATACGTGTTAGTTAGTTTTTACCATTTTCTTATTTTGTGAAAATTATTTATAGTATTTTTGCAATAATCATAGTATTTATTTATGTATAAACAGTTCATTTTCTTTTACTTTTATATATTGATATGAGGTAGTTGCGTCGACCCTATTTGTTCGCACCGGGGTGTAGTGGATTGCACCCGGGGGCACAAGCCTCTAACCCGCGGTGTTGTAATAGTGGTTGTCTTGCCTATCCTGAGACACCGGCCAAGACAACCTAGTACTGATCAATTAAAAATATCAGTTAAATATATTTGAGGCATTGTTTGCATCATTTTCCTTTACCTTCACCTTCTTGTTCTTCGTGTCTGTCAGTAAGTCTTCTTCTATCATATTTAGTTTGACAATTACAATATAATATAGTAATAATAATAATAATAATATAATATAAATGGCAATATGCAATATCGGTGTGTTGCACGTTGCATGCGCAGTAGTGCACGTGATGGGGGGAGGTGGGATGTCGGGGGCGTTGTGGGGGGACGTCGTTTCGTTTCACTTACGCTGATGACGAAGCTGCTCCTGCGCGGGCTCAATAGAAGTGCGTGATTTGTACTTGCGGTCACTGTAGGCGCGGCGGCAGCGGTGGCGGCGGGCCGAGGACGCTCTTGATGGCAGTGGTCTTCAGCAGCCGCTTCAGCATTCCACTGGTGCCGCGATGCTGCAGGCTCTTGTGCGTCGTGAGCGAGTTCTTGGTGCGGTAGCGCCGATGACAGAACTCGCACACGTAGAGCGTGTCGGACTGCTCGTGCTTGTCCTGAAAGTGCCGCTTCAGCGAGTAGTAGCAGCTGAACGTGCGGCGGCAGTACGGGCACTCCTGCGGCTCATTGATGCCGCCCGACGTCGGCGGCGGCATGCGGATCGGCGTCGTCGCGCCTGCAACAGCATTCGCAATCCCAATCGTCAGCAGGCTGAGCCTGTCTACCCGCCCCGCTCTTGCGCAACTTGCTTAACTTCGGCCACAGCACATGCCAGCAACCCACAAAGAAGCAACTCATAACGAACAAAAGATGGCGGCGGTGGTGGTGGTGGTGGTTGTGGTGGCGGTGAGACAGTTGTGGTCGGGATGAAACAAGCCAATGTGGATGATGGCGGTGGGGGGGTTGGCGGTGGTGGTGGGGGTAAAATTAAAAGTTAAGTTAACTTAATCGGAGCGCATCGCTGCCGCACGCAGATAAATAATTAATGTAGATGAAATATCAAAAAGAAGAAAAAAAAAATCAAATGATCAAAAATCAATAATATAAGAGAAATATATAGAGAGATAGAAAGTGCCACTATCACTAAGAGATATACTTGTCGCTTGTTCGATTGATCGACTGGTTGTCTAGCTTACTGCAGTTAGTTCAATATCAATGATAAGAATTGATCTTAAGTAACTACCTAGAACGAGCTTAAAACTGTTATTAAAGTAAAGAGAAAGAGAGCCTTTCGGGTGGATTATGCATTGGACATTTCGATCGGCGCCCGTTGACCGGAAGCGAAGGCAGTGCGCGCCCCCCGCCGACGATGGCGCGCCGTACCTGCAGGGGGCGGCGTTGAGGGCGGCTAAAAGAACTTAATGTCGATGTCGCCGGGTCGGGACTTGTGGTATGTGTAGATGTGCGTCATGAGCGAGTTGCGGGAGCAGTACACGCGTTCACAGATGATGCAGCGGTACTCCTCCTGGCGTTCGGCGTGCTTGTCCGCGATGTGCCGTTTTAGGGACGCCTTCGAGCACAGCACCTTACCGCACAGATGGCACGTGAACACCTTCTTGGGCGAGGCCCCTGCAACAGCAAAAACCAAGCCATGTCGGGCGCGTGTGTGTGTGTGTTGGTTGGTTGGTTTGGGGGGTAGTTGTAGCGGGGGAACGGCGCCGTTTGCCCCGATCGCGCGCGTTGCCACCGGCTCATGTCATCTCCTCATTTTTCATCTCGTGCGCCCCTGCTGGCTGGCCCTACGCCCGCTCATCCCGTTCTGATCGTCTTTATTACACATCTGATTACGCATCATCCCCGGTTTTCGTTTTCTTTTGTTTTAGTTTGCTTTGACCTACTCACTCTATAGTATGCCTAGCACCCAATCTCACCTAGCCTAGCTTGACTGACTAATAACCTGACTTGCCTAGCCTAACTTGTGGTCCTTTCAGTTTCTCTTCTTTTCAAAACTCAAACTTTTGTTCTGTTCTCGAAATGATAATAATTAATAAGTGAATGGTCGAAATGAAGATGTGATTAAATGCGAAATTAAATCAATCAATTAAAAAACAAACAAAAAAAAAATGAACAAAAAAAGGAAAATCAAAGAATTTCTTTCCGGTTCCCGTGAGTTACCACCGCGTCCAACAACACAAAGATGCAACTCATTGACAGTTTGCATTAATAAGAATAAATAATCATTTAATATGCGAAACGTAACACAACACAACAAACATTTAATGTAAACGTAAAATAGTATAATGACAAATCACACGAACAAAATAAATATCAACAAAATCAGTGTGAGAACGTAAAGAATCGATATAGTAATATCGCGCAAAAATGGAGTTTCCGCTCGGCTAATCGATCTCTGTGCTTTGTTATTCTATTCTTCTACTCTCTCTCGCTCCGATTCTTCAAACAAAAAGGCTGAAACTCCACTTTCGGTAACAGATCAGATCCAATCATATAAATAATAGCATTGACATCTATGTGTGTATACTGAACGTAAAATGAAATTGAGCATATCAACTTATATATCGAAAAAATTAAAACGAACATATAAAAAATAAAAATGCTGTAGATCCATTAATAATTAGAAAACAAAAACAAGGGGTTGATGATTCGTATCAAAAACGTCATTATTGTAAATGGGCTTTAATGAACGCTATGGTGGCAACTTCTCCGCGACCGAGATACCATTAAGAAATATATTTTATGTCCAACAAACGAAAACCGCTCTCATTATGCTTGCACAAAAAAATAAATAAATAAACAAGAAAAAAAAAATGTAAACAGGTAATACACAACGAACGAGAGCAAACTGAAAACAAAAAGTGACAACAAAGTGAAAAACAAATATTATATATATAAATGAACAATAAATGAAAGTAGTACATGTATTATATATTCATAGTATTATTAGAACAATTTATTTGAAAATTGAATAAATTGCAAATCGCCGGGATGGCGCATTTTATTGGGTAGGGGATGTGTTGGGCATGGGCCCTCTTGAGAGTAACATACACATAGATATATGTGAAGAGACAAACAAGCAAAAAATCAAAAATAAAACCCAAGCTGTTTTCGCCAATGTAAAAATATATTTGAACATAAATACAACAAGTACATAAAATATCATCATTATATATTGCATCAATCAACACATTTATTGACATGCGCAAATATGCAATTAACTACCGAAGAATACATTCTTCCATCGTGATCTTTCTTGATCTTCTTAATATCAGCAATTCAATGTTTCGGTTATGTATATATATATCTTTATTGTATGCTTTTGCTTCCTTATCGGCTTTTGAAAGAGGAGATTTCTATGTTTATGTATAATTATGTAAATGATAGTAGGTCTAGTTCTAAGTTTACAGGACGATTATCTGTTCTTCATTCATAACTTTTTTTTTGCGTGCTGTTTAAAAGTTTTTGTAAATATTTGGAATTTCGTTTTGATTTTCAGTATGCGCGTTTCGCCAATTCGTGCATATAGCAGGAGTCTCATTAAAGTTTCAATAATTTAATCGTTTCGTTTTTCTTCTTCTTCGATAATTTTAAATTTAAATAAATTAAGTTCATAGTTCAACATCAAAAATCAGTCCAAACGGTTTCTCGCTCGCTGTCTCTCTTCGCTTTAATTTTACTTTAAAATTTAGTTTTCAGTCTTTTTGTCTTGAATACTTTCGTGCCATTTTAATTGTTTCATAAAATTCCTCATTAATTAATTAAATCGTTTCGATTCTCTTCTTTAAATATGCATATTCAGTCTTCCTAAGTTCCACTCTTTCATCCTAGCTTCTCACTTCTAGCTCTTCTTTTCGTCCCCTTCGTCCACGAACAGATAATATTTGCGCATTAATTAATTGATAATATTGATTCATAAAAATATTCGATTAACTTCTAGTGTAATGAGATTAAAATGCATTACTATGCGTTTATGTTATTGATAAGAATGGAAGTGAGCCTCCACCAGAATAAAATAATAAAATAAAAATTATAATTGTAAACGTCCATCGTGTGGAGCAGATAAAATAAAAATATTAAAATAGTATAAGTATAATCATAATAGAATAATAATAATAATTAATAAACATTAATAATAATATATATCATTTATCAACACATTTAATTATCTTAAAAAATAATGTAACAAATAAGATTTTTGGAGATCGCGTCGTTCGATTCGCCGTTTCGCACGTTTCAAATAATAAATGAATCGTTCAAATATTTATCGAATTTTCTTTTTTGAATTTTCGCAATTTCGACGTTGATTTGCTTGCTTTCTTTCTTTTATCGCTTTTTTTTTATCACAGAGCCTAAAAACAAATAAACTTTAATCGTTTTTCTTTTGCTGACGAGATCAGCATCATCCCTAATTGCACAATTTTTTCATTTAAACTTTTATCAGTCCAATATATTTTTTATCCAATTAAAAATTAGTTTTATCATCATTAATATTAAACAGTCAAAAAATAGTTCAGCTATATATATATTTATATAACGCGACCGTATCGTCAACTTCTCGTTTCTTTCTTAAATTCTCAATTTTCTTGCATTGCATCATGATATTTTCAGCATTCCTTTCTCAACTATGAGTTTCCCTTTCTCTCTCCGCCGTTCGGCAACATTTTCTATATAGCTATAAGTTTTAATTCAATAATAAACAAATGAATGAATGTAATGTGATCATTATCGACATCGATTGTTCTACTTCGCAAATCGATGTGAATGTTGTTTCATTTATCGAATTTCATAGTATTTCAACTAGATATTGAATATATTATATTATATTTAATGCAAAAAAAAATTAACTAAAAATAACTATATTTATTTAATAACCAATAATAAGGATAAGTATATAATATTTATAGATTTATATATATATTTGAAAATATATTAATTTTGTTTGTTTTTAGTTTTTTTTTAGTTATCATTTTCTCATTCCTTTCGGTCTCTCCTCTCGTTTCTTTTTTTCTTTCATTTTTTAATATCTTTAAAGTGTATATAAATATTTAATTACAATTAATCAATAAACGTGTGTAAATATATATAAAGATCTCATTTCAATCAGTGTTTTAGCCCAACTTTTTCTTCGGCCTTAAAAGTAAAATATCTAAAAGTATTAAAGCAATCGTTCATATTATTTCATACTAATTATTAATTTCCTCTCTCCTTTTATTTCATCGCAAGATTTCGCTTATTACTTACTCCTTCTTCCTTATTCCCTCTCCTCGTGCTCCTGCTCTTCTGTTACTATCCTTACTAATTGATACTAGATAATTATATATCGGTATCATAATATTTGTTTTATATATATATTTATTTATTTATATTTTATATTAATTAAACTTAGGCATATAAAGTTGTAATCGTTTTCGTATTTATGCTGATATATCATACAATAACTGCAAATAAATTATAAATATCGCATGGAAATTTAGGATATCTCGCCTGTTTCGCGCCTACTTCACTCGCTAGTTGCAACTCAATCTGCGTCCTATTGACTGATAATTGTGTTATCATGTTGAGAGTTGCAGCACATGGCTCGTTCAAGTGAACAATATAATAATATAAGAACAGAACAAAGTCGCAACAACAGAAGAAGAGTAAAAGTAAAAGGTTGTGTCGAAACAAAAAGTTCTTTTTTTTTTGTTTGTAATATCAGACAGCTTGACTGCAAGAAGTGTGCGTGGTTGCATGTAACACGCACGCGCGTATTGATTAGCTTGTGTGAATCGGGCGATCAGTCTCAATGAATTTGGAGTCGTTAGAGCGTCGCTAGCGTCGCCAGCGTCGCACGCTATTTTGGCCGGCGATGGTAAATGCTTCTATGATTGTTTAGCGAGTTTAGTGTCCGAAAGACCTTATGACACAGCGTGCACACGGCATTGTTGAGCGGCTGGAGGTGCTGCTGCTCCTTGTGCCTTTTCAGTGTCAGTTTGGTGCTCAGCAGCTTTCCGCAGACGTCGCAACGGTGGCAGGCCGACAGTGGGAGCGGCAGACTGATCCTTCGCACTGGCAACAACCGGGAACAAGTAACCCTAAATTAGCCCACCGAATCTCTAAGCACAACTTCATGATTTTTTTTTTAAGTTTAATTTAATTTTTTTGCATATGCACTTTACTATTATTATCCTTTCCTCATTCTCATCCACTTCACTCGTCTCCCCCTCACCCTTGCAACAAAACCTCGTTCATCCACCCTCAAAGCAAATCAATCGATTTTGAATGCATTGCAAGATCAGATCATCTCAAAATCATCATCGGCTATCGAATTTGGAATTTGGAAACAGTTCTGGCATAATTTGATATATTGTTGTTGTTGTTGGTATAATTTTGTCGTTGAATTTTAATCAAAATTTTGTCAAGCATGTCTTCAACTACAGTGACGCGCCCCGCGAGCTGCTCTCGAGCCAAGCTTGTCTTCAACTACTGTATTGCTTTTCTGTTCGCGATATCTGCACATTCCTTCTTAAGCCTACAATTAATGTTACCCTTGTTTCCCTAACAGTTAGTTAATTATCTTGTTTTATTTAGTCTCCTTCGCTTCGATTCAGCAAGTGCACACCTACAACTCGCACATCTTTTTAAGTCGTATTGCTATATAATAAATCCTATAGATCGTTAGATTGTTTGTTTTTTTTTGTTTGTTAAGTAAAGTATGTATATGTACAACAGAATTTCGATGGGGCACGTGCGATGGTCTAGAGATAGTACGAATGATGAGGCGTGAGTATCTCTTCCGTCTTGATGTTCTTGACATTTCTATGATAAATGCTCTTATGATTGCGCAACGAGTTGAGACTACTGTAGACCCGCTTACAAATGTTGCACACAGGCTCACGGGACGGGCGCATGTGGACGTTCTGTATATGCCGCTTCAGGCGTGTCAGAGACGAGAGACTCTTGTTGCACGGCTGGCATCGGAACTCGTCCACACCTAGACGGCAAAAGTTCAACAGAGCTTCCTTGCTTAACACCGCTTTTCATCTCAATTTCATACTTCTACTAAGTGTAGCTATTTTATGTATGCATCGCATTTGTCAGCATTCTGTGCATGTGGAATATGCTTCTTTCCTTTCCCGGATTGTCGGCTTGCCAAAAAATTAATTCGAATTTTGAATTTGGACATAATTTTGAAAAACCGAAGAAGGCGTGTGACCGATTCCTGATATTCAGACATCATTTTTAGACTTGGATCAGCATTTAAGACTTTTCTTCGGTTGGTCGTATGCAACCATCGAAAAACATTCAAAACTCCTCTCGAACAATTTCGCAAATGAATTCTTAATTCAATTTCGATAGTATAAGAAACTATTTTTTTATGTCCATGAATTCCATCTCAACAAATCAGTTACAGTTAACAATTCCAAGCCCAAAAGCTGTTTTGTCAATATGCAACAAAACGGTCACAGCATCTTCGGTAAATAAAACTTGTTATAAACTATGGATTATGTTACTAAGTAGATCCTTGGCTAGTTTTTGTGTACGTAAAAATTTGTTGAGGTGAAATATCATAAATGAAAATTTCGATTTTGACTGTCACATGTAGCTAAATCCTGCTATTGCACTAACTAAACTCGCTCGGAATAATCAATACGTTATTAGTTAGTTAGTTTTTCTCTCAGTCTTAGTCTCAAGTCGAAGAAAGAGGCAAATGAATAATAATATAAATCGAAATGAGAACAAAATAAATTGGAAATAAAGGCAATCAAGTAAGCTAAAAGTAGCACCGGCTTAAAAATGTTTTGTTCCACTGTAGACGAATAACGAGCACCGAATGAGCTACGAGTGGAAATAATTTTTTTTAGTTAAGTACTTTTGTAGTGTACAAAATTTGGTTATTTTTTTACTCTTTTAGGCTCATTTGGTTTTGCTAAATTGCCTGAAGTGGAACCACAGTCGTCGGTTTTATAATATTTGTAGACGAGACTAAGTTTGATAAAGAATTTGATAAGTCATTCAGAGGAAATCGTTGTGTTGTTAGCAATTTTGAAATATTTCGAATTAAAAGTCTCCCGCCTGCCTCTCTTAGAAATTTTAAACAATCTTTTTTGGCAATCGCTTCGTTTCATTGTTATTGTCAAAGACATCTAGGATAATAACCTACTCTACGCCCTAAAAGGATATTATGTACTTGTTTGCTTCGTTCGCTCGAAATTTCCCTCAAATTTTTGGCAACTTGGGTAATAATTTTTGACATATATACCAATTTGTAGCACCCGTAATAATTTATTATCATGCAATCGAGTTATTCGTTTCTTTTGCTTTTGAATTTTTGCTTGTTTATTATTTTTTGCAGATTTTTCGTACTCGTACTACTTTCGTTTATATATATTGTCGTTTGCATTACTTTCTTTTTGGTTTCATTTTGATAATTTTAAGATTTCGGTTTTCGTTTTATATTATTTTTGGAAGAAATTATATTTCTTATTGGCTTCCCCAAATAATTAAAATAATAAAAAAAGATTATGTCAATAATTAATGTAGTCAAAAAATAATAAATTATAAAAAAAAAATTATATATATAGATATAACAAACGAACACAAAAACAGACCAGGGACAAACTTATACAACACAACACAATTTGTTAAAAAACATTCCAATACACAGATTTGTTTTTAAAAAATATATGGTTATCAAGAAATGCTGCAAAAGTCGCGCGTTTGCATCGGGCCGCTCGGCGTGCGAGCGCGTGTTTTCCGGAATCGTGGATTGCGGAATACACGCGCTCATCACTGGCGACAGGCGTGTCGCTAACACCCCCGCCGCCCGCCGATTAGCTTGGCAAGTTTTCTAATTTTGAATAGCTTTATTTATATTTATCATCAGTATGCAATTATTTACTTAATTTGGAAAAAAGTGTGTTCAACGTGAGATTTTCTTTTTTCTTTCTTTCAAAATATAATCAAATCATAAATTCTAATAATTGTAAAATTATGGAAATTGTATAATAGTAGAAGACTGTGCAAAATTCTTACCTTGAGACGTTCCTGCCAGACTGTCCGCGTTTTGCAGCGATTGGTTCAGCCCTACAACAACAACAACAAAAATATTCAAGATTAGTCGAATTAAAAGACAATCGTAAATGAATGAGAATAGACAAAACAAATAAAGCGCGTGCAGTTGACACGATTGCGCGTTCGAAGATGTTGTGAACGCAAACTGTGCGAGTTAATATAGACTAATGGTGTGAGAGCAAGGGTGAATCCTCATTCTCACGCACGAAAAGGGAAGCCAAGACGAGGCAGCGATGGCAAGAAAAGCTCGCAAGGACCCGAGAGCAAAGCAACACGTGTTAACGCGCCTGCCGCGATGGGGACAAGGAGGTGGGAGCAATAGCGGCAGCACACACGATTGCGTCCGTCCGCCACCCACGCGCCCCCACCCTTCGGCTTACGTCGTCTTACAGCTTACGCGTCCTTTCGTCACCTACACCGCTTTTCCCACCTCAGGACCGACCACGCTACTATCGATATCGGCATGCGTGTGGGCAACAAGTGTTTGCTCCATTCCATACTTGAACATCGTCCTGCACATGTGCCCCGATTGGATTGCATAACTACTACACATCATTGTTACTAGCCGCGGTGAATATATTCGCGGAACTTACATGAGCGTGCGTAATCAATGAAAACGAGAGAGAGAGAAAAAACACACACACACACACACACACA
>JARJDU010022420.1:0-13921 GCA_030264695.1 Lissagria laeviuscula | reverse complement strand
TTACAATACTTTTGAGTTTTCAGGTTTAGAAAATTCTCCAACATGTCGCAAATTCGACTGGGAGATATTTCTCCCGCACCTTGTACTTTTACAATATATTTAAATAAAGCTATTGTTTAATAAATGTTTTTATTCTCTGTTTCTAATTGTCTAATCTTTCTGCATTTTTTGTTATTGTAATTGATTACAGGGCTGACCAGTGGCAGATTTATCAAATAATATTTAATTTGGAGACCACTTGGCCGACCTCCACTATTATTTTGTATTATTGGTTCATTTTAAAACAAAAATTTTTTAGGCGCGACTGAGAGGTAACTGAATGCTTTGGACGACGACAATGCAACGAAAACGTTACGGAACTGACGTGTTATAATAAAATCCGCGTTTTTAAATATTTACGCTGGGCACCGTATTCCAGCCCGATTGCTGGATATTTATGAACGAGTCGTAGAGGAGTTAACCAACCAGCAGCAGTGCTGAAATACGACATTCCGCATGCATGGCACACGCTATTTTTCCTCCGATCGATCAGATTTTGTGAAAATTCAATTTATATGTAATAAATTATCATAATTAAAACTAGCGCGCCATAAAAAAACATTGTTAATGAGCGAATGCATAAACTGACTTCGTTGGTGGTTTCGCGAACTGGTGAACGTATGAGGGTTGTATTACACCAGCATATGTTACTGCTTCGGCGTCTACTTTGAGCACTAGTGCGTAGAAAGGTCTGTTTTCCGCACGCAAATGGGTGTGCAAAGTAGGCACATGTTGTTTATTTTTAACTTAAGCGTCATCTGTCAGCACAATTTCAAAGTTTTTCTTCAACTGCGTGTAACGGTTACTCCGGCCCTCCTGGCTTAAGAGTGCTCTTGCGCCTATTTATAAATTCCTTATTGAGGCTGACTAAGGTTGTGGTCAAAATTTTTTACATACATATATAGTTTAAAAGAATAGAATGTATATAATTTTGTAAATATTTATTTATATTAAACATAAATAATATAATATTACACAAGATTTCATCGCCTCTTCTCCTCCTTATAAAATAAAAAATAAATTGATTTATAAAACATAAATAGTGCGTGAGTTGTTTCACATAATATACTTTTACAATTTACTCTCCGTTCATCGTCTTATATAAATATTATACTGTATTGATAATTAATTAATTCATGTCGTTTATTATTAAATTATTGACTCATTCGTACTCATGCATTCATTTAAAGGGACCTAACTCTATACAATTACAACACAATACACACGCTCTCGTGCATTCAAAATCCATTCATAGATACACACCAGTATAAATAATATGTCAGGTATAAACCAACTGTAACCAATACTAATCACCCTTTAATTCTCTTGGGATTAATTGCAAACATACTACGTAATCACTAGCCACCTCTATACATGACAATAATTGCAATGTAAATATTCAGTGTAGCACTCATAAGTTCAGCTTCATTTTTTGTTGCTTTAAATTAAAGATTAATAACTCGATATAGTCAAATATGTGTCAAATCGGCATAAAATAAATAGTGACGTTATTTTTGGTAATATTTACAATAATAGTTCAAGAAGTTTAGGCTAATTGCAGCATGCAATTCGCGTTCGAAATAAATTATCGTGAGCACATTCGTTGCATAAAGTAACTTTTGTTGTTATTGAAGTTCGTTCGATAGCTATACTTCTTCTCAAGAAGTTTTAAACTTCGTTACATTCTAAGTAAGCTTGATGACAGTTGTCACCAGTCCGGCCTCGTCTACCTGCTTCGTAGAGCATCTCAAAACTGTGTCCATTTGTTGATTTTTCCAATAAATAACTTGTAGCATATCTACCCACAAAAAATAATTGAAAAAAATCTTAAACCTTCCAGAGAAGAACTAAACACTTACGTTCCAAGCTGACAGAAAATGCTAGTTTGTCCAATATCTCCGGAACATTCAGCATTGGCATCGCAAAGGTACTTCTTAGTACATCCACTGTTAACAGTTGATAACGCACGAATATATCCCTTGACCATGGCAATACTAGCAACGGTTGCATCACTAACAGAATCTTTCCTGCCCAAATTCCTTGCTGCTAGAGACCGATGCGAGAATGAAGTCTTCAAGGCATCCAACAAGTTCACCACAATGTTGATAAACTGCAAGTGAATGTTATTTGTCATAAAGATGATGATGAAACGAAGGAGTTTAGTATGGAGTTTAGTGTTAGGGGTTAATAACGTACCTCGCCGGCTTGTTTGGCCATGGTGTTGACCTGTTCGGGATTCTGGGATCCAACCACCGCCGACAAGACCGCCGCGAGAATGCCCTGTGCAAGCGAAGCCACTACTAGTGCAATATTTTCTCTGCCTTTTTTATATCTTAAGTTATTTCAACTACGCCTTAAGCATAAAATACTAAGAGAATCATCTACATACCTGCATTGGTGATCCATTGTCAACTTTATCAATGCCATCACCACCAGCGTTGCCACCTCCTAACAAAGCTGTGATTATCTTTAATCCTACTGAGAGGAGATTTGCCCATGGAGAAGGAGCAATACCATTGTCATCAAGACCTTCAGATTTGTTAGGACCAACATGTTGACCACCTCCTGGGTTGAAGATCATCTGCATAACCATACCTAGAACCAATCAATGGTTAAAGTTATTTCATTATGGAAATACATGGAGGAAATATGTTTTTGATTTGGATGAGTTTAGTTACTTGGTTAACAATATTAAAAAAGGGCCTTACCAATAACTTCCTTACCTAATAAGTTGGACCACGAGAATCCACCAGTGGAATCAGCAATGGAATTCGTATTGACGTCGTCTAAATCGTCCAACGCTACCTTCTTGATGGCATTGGGTTTTTCGGCGAATTTACGTTCGATGCGTAGGGATGGAAGTTGTGGTGTCCTTGAAGGTACAAAGCCTGCATCCGGGTAATTCGGATAGGCGAATGTGCTGATAAGACAACTGCTCACAATGAGGGCACAATACGACCAACCGGTGACTTGCTTATACATTTTGCAAATGGAACTGAAACGAAACACTTGTTTACTCCAAGACGGAAGAGTATTCAATGATGAGGAAGAGTAAGGAGGTGCGATTAGAGGTATGCATAGGCTTAGCAAGTTGTTAACGGTGAGTGGAGACACGTCTTCGGCCCGCTTGCGAGTTTAATGAACTAACGGTGCACGAAACTGTTACAAGGTCATCGTGTTTGGATATGGCGATGGTAAAGAAATGGAGGAAAGACCTAGTGCCCTCCAACCTTCATTTATACGCTCTGGAATGCGGATGATGGTCGAATACTACATACAGCGAATATATAAATAAGTGCACTTAGAGAATCTGTACAACTACTGTACCTAAAATGCTTTAATTATTCATTCGAGGATCGCTAACTAATTGCATTAAACGTGCAAACTTTCATTTACCTATGCCAATAGATATAATAGACTGGGTTTCGAATGCAAAATTGAATAAAAAGTTGGCGTGCTCATGTGTGATGGGGGAAAGCATCTGGCATCGCAGGTGAAACGCAACAAAAATCGTTTTCCCTGCGATTCATTGAATTGACGCTTTTTTCTTCTGCTTGATGGACATGCTTGTTGAGCGGAGTAAGTGAACGTGCTGCTCTTTAAATATACTTTTTATAGCGGTGAGAAAATATCCATAAGTTCCATCCAAAGAAATCGGTGCTCTGTGCCGAGTTTATTTTGGAGATATTTTCCTTGATCTTGTTGGAATTTCAATAACTGCATATTCTGAGTGCGCATTTAATTATTTTTGCAATGATATAAAGCCGCCTAATTAATTTAATAATTTGAAAGAGTATTTTGAAGATGTTTTTAAGACTTCAGATTAGTAATTTATTGATTTTTTCTGTTTAATGCTTGATTAATGGTTCATGTGCAACGATAGATCTTATTGCTGGGTGGGACAAATATATGTGTGGGGTTATTTTAAGGAAATAGCTCACTTTGGGCAAATCTTTGAATTACCACTCTGCATTAATTTTTTTAATTACGCACGTTGTAGCAACAATTTTAAATTTATTTTTTCCTACTGTAATTGAACATACAGACAATTTGTTTCATGCAAAAATAATTGAAATCAGATAATTAGCAAGTTATAGGTAAAAACTATACAAATTTTTATAAGAGCTTTGTTTCATGGTCAATTTTAATGATAGAATGATTAAAAAGCTTTCAGAATATGTAAAGGAAATGTGGGACTTTTATATCCCGCAAAATGCATCCATTTCTAATCTGAAGGTTTAAAAAGATCTTCAAAATATTACTTAAAATTATAAATTTATTTGGCGACAATATATCACTGCAAATATAATTAATTGGACTTTCAGAGTATGCACAATTATTGAAATTCTAACAAGAATCAAGGAGGTTATTCACAAAATAAGTTCGACACGGCATGGAGCCCCAATTTCTTATGATTTTGAAAAATTGATATTTAACTTATGAATAACATCTGAGCAGTACTTTTCATTTAGATTTAAAGTATATTTTTCATATCAAATAGTTAGTTAACATTTAAGTACTAGACAACTTCACTAATCAGTGTAACATATTTAGACAAAACGAATTATTTGTTCTAATTTCATGAAAACGCTCGTTCACTTCTAATATGTATGTAAGACAATTATCTGTTATTATGCAGTCGAGCGGCACTTAGCCTTTTACCTTGGCTTAGTGATAATCTTATTGTGGCAACTCATCCAAAGAACAACGTGCAGCAACAAGTAATCGAGACATTTTCGAAACGACCAGAAACAACAAACTGGGTCAGATTTAGTCAATTCTTCCGCACATCGTAATTCATTTCTTCCATTCCAATTATTCTAACAGCTACTGCTTCTTTTTGCCTTTCTTCCTCAATTTCGACCATTATTTGAACCACCGGTAACTTCTTCTGCTCTTGCTCATTACTAGTCTTTTTTCTATGAATATATTTTATGCAGCAATGACTTACAATGAGTTACTTACTAATTGTGTACACAACCGAACGGGAACCTATATGGATTAATGGCGTTGAAACGGTTGAACTTAATTGGAACTCCATAGTTTCAACTTTGGTCTATTTCGCACGCGCGCAACGGGCGCGTAATTAATTTATCATTTCCATGGTCTTTAGCTTTTAATTTAGTTTACTGTTATTATAAAACAAAATGCTAATAAACCATTAAAACTGTTTCTCTAAGTTTGCAATAATTCTGAAGCTTGTAGGGCTAATAATACTGCGTTGATGCTTTGGTGAATGCAAAATCTAACCAATCCTGAAGACATCCAATAATTGTGAATGCGAAATCAAATCTTATATAACCTAGATTTGAAGCTAGAACTATGCCTTAAAGCAGGGTTGTTTAAGACTTATGTTATTCTGGAGCACATTTGTAGAACTAATGGATTTTTGGGCCCGTACATCCTAAATAATTCCATAATTTTACCTAAGTGGCACCTAAATAAAATATTAAGTGTTTCTTTATTAAAAATGTTATATTATTACATTGTAATGTTAGTCCAAATACAAAAGTAATTAATGTGATGCTTGGCATTTTGGCTGAGAAACTAATGCATCAAAATCTGGTTCTGCTTTTGGGCAGCTCACGTTAAACAAGCTTTAAAGTGTGGTAATGAATGCAAAATTGTTCTTTAATTATGAATCGGTACAAGTAAGTTTGTTTAAACAAATACCGCTATTTTAATAAATATTTTATTTAATATGAGGTCAATGTTCTTTTGAAATGTAATTGGTTCTTATGAAATGAAATAAAACAATGCATAATACAATATTTGTCGATTTGGTATTATATCTTGCACATCACAGTAATAATTTTAAATCTGCACGCGAAAAATATAACATCCATTGTTCAAACAATGACAACAATCGGTGGTTGATGATGAACAATACGACAATTTTCGTGCATGCACACGAAACAAAGAACTATGAATATGAAACCTATTGAAATCGTTCAAAAATAATCTTCATATGCACGTTATGCTTTCAGATTTTATTTTCTAACGCTTTTTCTATTAAAACAAACACCAAACATATTTATATAATTTATTTAATACACTTCCGCCTTTTTTCCTCAAATATAAGAATGTTGTTATAATTGCATAACGGATGATTTAAGTATATTCACTCTGCGTAATTAAGCAAGTAAAGATTACACAAATTACTGAAGATGAACACAATATGAATAGAGATTTATTAAATCTTAAGAACATGCTATGAAAAGAATAGCGTTTTGATTACACACATTAACGAAGTTAACGCTTTTGGTCCCCAGGAATTCTGCTTAATTAACTAGTAACGTTATATGCCGAAAGTAACGTTATGTGGTAGCAATAGCCTCAAACTCAGCTTGCGGAGGAAGATATGAGTGGATTGAGTAGCTCAGCTACCGAAGCAGCCGGTTCCAAGCAAGGAGGATTGGGCTGAGGGTTGACAACCCGCTTACGAAATCTTCAAATCTGCCTAGGATGTCAGGAAGGATGTACAGGAGCAAATAATTATGAAATTTGAATTAGGATCTGGGAATGTATGAAGATTGCTAAGTAGAACTTAAAAAAGATAGTATAGAGTTCCTAAAATTAAGAAATTGCAAGAGGAACGCTAGATGAGTAGGAAAACTGAAGGAGGCCAAAACGAGAGCGCCGTGAGAAGAAGAGAAGCCTGAAGCATCTCGAATTGCACTTAAATCATGATCTTGAATCGATTTGTAACAAAATGGCGGCTTCTTATATTCAAGCTGCTAACTCTTTTACAATTCACGTTTAGCTGTGATTAAGTTTTTGCTGGGCATGATAAATCAAAATTAACACAAACTTCCGTATCACTTTCACTCGTTTCGCTACTCCATCAAGTTCTATCAATTAATCTGCACGTGTGTCGAGCTTTCATTTCGCTCTCAATTTTTCATCGACAGGCACACAAGGTATAAAAACGAAGCGAAACCTTCAATTAAATCAATATCAAGTTCAATGCTATCAACTTCGTAGTTTTACGGTTGCTTCTATTTGAATAAAATGTCCAGCGGTGCTGCTAATTTTTTGTTGTTTCTCTTTCGAGTGTCGGTTTTGTTGTTCGTTCGAACTTGTTTAATCAGTGGTAGCATCGGCAGCAGGCTGAAGGAAACCGTTAAAACGATTCGAGCCAATTTACACTCTTGCACTCTCTCAGTCGCTTATTATTATTAATAGCGTTACAAATAACGCTCATCAACAGCGTGGACAGCAAACTCCACTTGAATATGTATGCATAGTTCATCTAGCTGTAATTTGTTCGATTTTGACGTTGGTTGGCACGGAACGCTGGTCGTACAATTTTCGAAATATGTGATACAGTTATTCATACAGTTGGAAGCAAAAATTGAGATTCTTGTCGCTTGATTGATTGGGTAAATACCCAGCTTGTGTTTTTAGTTGTAGAATGTAGCGATATTACGGTTTGTTTTGGTTGTCATTATTGGATATTTAATATGCTTTTTTCTTTGCAGATGTATCGAAGAAGGCAATTTGGTTGAGGAATAAGGAGCTTCATAATACTCGCGGGTTATGGATGTTTCACGGTCTGGGACGTCTGTTACACGTCTTCAGACGGAGAAAATGAAACGAGAAATATTACTATAGCGCTGACTATACCTCTCCGCATAAAATTTGAATCATAGCGGTCATATGTGAAGTTCTATAAGATCATATCCAATAATGAGGATGATAGATCGTCAGCCGTCGTATATGGCAGCCATATGCAAAGAGGAGTGCCCTTGCGAGTTCAATATTTCTGATAAGTCAGTGTTCTAATAATTTTTCTAATTCTACGGGTTATGTGTCTACTAAAGTAGAGCCTAATTGACGGATTTTTATTGGTGACATCAGGGCCTGTTTTGGACTAGTTTCATTGAACGAGGTGGCATTACGGATGTTCAAGGGACATCCACTGTTCCTAGATGTTCTACAGATATTCTTGAAGCATCTCAGGGAGTACTATTCGTAATGTGGGGAGTTGGAAAGAATTTATGAAAACTGGATATTATTCAAACAAGTGGAATTTCAGTCATGTAAGTTTTAATTAAAGAATTGTAAAAGTTTCCAAAGGATAATTAAATATTGCTTATATGTTGTTCTTCAAAAATATTCCAATATTCGGATGTTAACATGCTTCGTTGTTGTTTATGTGTTGATCATATTTATATACTATATAAGCACCGATATTGAACCCAGGGCCGTCTTCGAAACACAGCGCGCCGTCCTGAACAAAAGCAATTTGCATAAGAATTTAAAAAAAAATCTTCAAATATACGGCTGCATATAAATATTTATAATCCATTTGCCCAAGCCTAAAGACGGCACTGATTGTACCAATATTGAGGAATATAGCTTTACTACTAGACTTTGTGAATATTTTCATTATAGGACATGCAATGTTTCCAAGCAAGCAATTTTCAATTGAAAGTCATCTTTAACCCATGAATGCCATAAGCAAAACGTGCTGATGATAATAGTCAACAAATTATATGAATTGAATGAAAACGCAAAGTCAATCTCTCTCCATCTTTCAATATTATGAATTGTGCGTATCGAGAAAGTTTCCTCCTTTTGTTACCGTCTCCATACTACTTTTCAAGTTTATGTGTCATCCAAATAATGTCCGCCAAGGAATTCGCTTGTCCACACCGTCGACTCACACATCCTTTGACGCGCATTTTTCGATACATACATCAACACATTTTCGATTTGTGTGCTATTGACACCGAATAACCCGACACAAGTCCGCCCGCGGCTCATTTTCAGTTGTCGAAGTTTCTTAAGCGTCTGTAGACGATGCGATAGTACGCGATTAGAAAATGAATCATTAAAGAAAGTATTTTTCTATTCTAGACATCATCAGCCTAATATTATCCTATCTTTTTGTATTCTTCTTGTGTTTGTATAGCAACAAAATAAAATAAACTAAGATGGGATGTGGAGTGTAATTTGCACGGTTTTCCTGTTACACTAGCATGTGGCATCGATGGTTTATCTTCAACATGTTGCAAGCTCGCGCATTTGCTGCTTGCTTGCATGACTGATGCTGATTTTTCATTGAAACGGGGTCAAGCGAATGCGCCGCGCTTTTTAATAAAAGTGCGTTAACCTTCTTTCGCATTCATATCGCTACTTCAATGTTGGTTCAATGTCAATAGCACTTGCATCCTTTTCTTTTCGGGATGGTTCCGCATTAAATTTTCTCTTTGTTACAGGTGCGTACATGAATAATCAGCAACTAATACAATGAATGAAAATATGCAAAGCTTACCTGTTGAAATGTTCTGGTAATATTCACTAATTTATTCAGTTTTATGCACACTGTCGAAGAGCGACGACAAACAGGTAGTTGAAGTTCTTTCGATGCGTTCGCTTCGATAACTGAAGAAGATATGAAGCTGGTTGTGAGTGCGCCGGAGGTAGAAGCTATACTTGGTACTTTTTAAATTACTGTCGAAGAACGTACACTACGTGCGATCGCAAGAAACGAAATGGCTATGGTAATACCTTGAACTTGTATTTATATAGTATGACCCACTTACCTGAAGGAAGATGTACACGCACGTCGCCTCGGTTGGTGCTGGTAGCCATGGCTTTGGGCAATCATAAATATTTTCGCTTCGTTTACTATGGTTTTGCATTTAACAACTTCATTCATCTACAATTTTAATAATTTTGACTATATTTAATTTCAGGGGTATTAATACTAACTACTATTTTCCTAAGACAATTACTACCACTCTCACTCAGGCCTAACTTCTAGAATTATTTAAGAAAATGAGGAATTCTAGAAGAAGGAATAAAGTGCAACAGTTTATTTTGTTTTGACAGTCAACATTTTCATGCTTTTGATCATTTTGCATCTAATCCAGTTTTACATTTTTGTCATATTTATCTATGTGCGTCACGTCAAGCACTTTTACTGCTTCTTGCTTCTTCCATCTTCATCGCAATAGTTTGTTAAGAGACCTCAATGCATGAATCCAAACAGGATATGAAATGAACCAAGATCTAGCTATCAGGGAAAAAACTGCGTGGAATACAATCGTTAGCAGAACTACTAGAACATGATGGCCATTACAGTATCACAATACAAAATTCTAATTCAATGTGAATAGGTACAGAAGACAGATAGATCTATGTATGTGTTGACAAAATGGACGTTGGTTTTTACACAACCATCATTGCTCATGCAAGAGGATATGTAGATTAAAATGAGCGCAAAACGCAAATTCTTAGAAGACCACAAACACGCAATAATAACGTTCTCCCAATTTGACAAGGATGACAGATACCTACTAGAGAAGACGAGACTACTTCCGACTAGTCATCAACAAATTCATGGTTTGTTTTGCGTTCTGACCTATAAAAACAATGCAAGAGAATGTGAGAAGAGAATCATATTATAATCGTTGTATAAGTTTTATAAATATGGAGAAAGAAATGCATCGTATATGCTTATAGGTGCGCTTCTTAGTTGTTCTATATGTAGGAGAATATATTTACCAAGTTGATTAACTTCTTTGACTTCGACCTAACTGTAAATATTAATAAAATTGTTCGTGGAACGGTAATGCAATATATATACATAATTTATGAATTAGAGAAATTATCACTTATTAAAGGTTTGTTCTTATTTCGAAGAGGCTGTATTACTGTAATATCTATTAGTGTGACACCTGATTGTTGCTAATAAGTACTTCACGACTGGTTTGCGTTTCTTAGCTATAGTTAAAATTGATCTTTACATCTTCAAATAAATTACGCTTGTTCCTAACTACCCTTTGAATTCATTTTAATGTTTTTGAATAGAATATATTGATGTTTGCGCTCTCGGTCCAGAAACTGTATTTTTTGCGCGTTTTTGCACATAATTCGGGTTTTAATGGCACCATCACCTTGAAAAAAAAATACGAGATCAAAGTACATTAAATTTCTAAATAGGAGCGCTCATAAAATGTTAAATGATCTGCTGGCAAATGATCGAATAAAGATCTTTGCGTTCTCGTTCCAGAAACTGTCTTTTTAGCGCGTTTTTGAACATAACTCGATGCTTAATGGCACTACCGGGGCTCAAAAAATACAAGGCAAAACTAGATTAAATTTTCATTTAGGAGCATTAAAACAGTTACAGGAATCGTCGGGAAATGTCCGAAAGAAAATTTAAGGTTTTTGCTTTCTCGCTCTAGAAGCTGTCTTTTTAGCCCGTCTTTGCGCCTAACTCACCTAATAATGACGCCATTGGGACGCAAAAAATACCAAGGCAAAGTAGATAAAATTTTCAATTGGTAGCGCTCAGCAAAAGTTAGAAAATCAGTCGGAAAATGCCAGAAAAAATTAAAGATCTTTGCGCTCTCGCTCTAGATACTGTATTTTTAGCGCATCTTTGCACATAACTCGGGTCTTATTGGCGCTATCAGGCCAAAAAAATATTCGAGGACAAAGTAGATTAAATTTACAATTAGGAGCACTCATAAAAAGTTAAAGGATCCGTCAGAGATGCTCGAAAATAATTTAAGATCTTTGCGCTATTGCTCCAGAAAAACTGCACATAAGGCGTGAAATAGTCACGCCGTCGAGGTCAGTGCCGTCTTTAGGCATGGGCTTTTTGGGCAA
Source organism: Lissagria laeviuscula (assembly GCA_030264695.1). Taxonomy (NCBI): domain Eukaryota; kingdom Metazoa; phylum Arthropoda; class Insecta; order Coleoptera; family Staphylinidae; genus Lissagria; species Lissagria laeviuscula. Next base: position 2,257 of record JARJDU010022420.1, on the reverse strand, counting down.
AGGCTAGAAGTACCACACATAGGGTGTATCATTATGACTACGCTAAAATAGCCTTAGAATCGATTATTAATCAATTAAAATAGTTTGAAAAGTTCTTTGACACCTAAATAACTTCAAGCATTTTACATCAATTATAATTTTAAACTTGAGCTTCTAGTTGCTACTCCTTTTCTGGCAAATATTGTATTAAAAATTTAACTGCACCACAGTTACAGAGCAGAAAGTATGTGTTTACAGTTACCGTTTTCGACCAAGTGAGTCGCTTGGCATAACTCGGCGCTTTGCATTTGGCTTCAAATAGTTTAACTTTTAGTTATGCACTCAAAAGTAGTCCCATGTGGCAAAGCAATGGATAAATTTGCGTACAAGTAGTTGTGGGTCGAAATGGTCAGGTGTCCGTTATGTCACTGTAAAACGCTTGATTTAACGCAATGGGTATAACTAACTATCTATGCGTTATTTTAACTGCCTGTTAAATGAATAGGTGAATGTTATTGATGGCGTGTTCGACTCGTCCCGATTGCGAATCATACTTGTTTATTTTCTGGCATTCTTGTACACTTCTATTTAATTAGCCGCAGAGTTTTTACTATCGCTCATTACGAGGACGTGCTAGTAACTTCTGAAGTGGTCGTTAATACCTGGATATAAAGTAAAAATAGCAAAACAAGGTGCAGAAAGCTGAAAATATGAAAATAATATAAGTGTTTATATGATGTTGAAGAAACCGGAACAAAGTTCCTTGTTTCATTCAACTTCGTCTATTTTATATGACAAAACAATTGTCTATTGTGCAATCGTGATAACTTTTTTTTTTAATGAAAAATATTAAGTTTTGTTGAGGTCGAGTACAATACTCTTAGTTATATTATTATATTATATTATATTATTATATCTTAGTTACTTCACTATAACAATAAATTAAAAAGCAAATTCTAAACTTGACAATATTATAAAATATGAAAGAATATTATGAGGCATAATACGCATCAACAAGACAAAAACCAAGTACATTGTAAACACAAATGAACAATATCTCATTAACGGATCAGTAAACATGAGCTCACACGAATTCGAGCAACTGAACAATATCCGTTATTTCGGCACGCAGGTCGCAACTGGCAATTATCCAGAAATAGAAATGAAAGATTGGATCTTGAAGGGCAATTGATGCAACTCAAAGTTTTTAAAGGAAAAACTAGTATCACTCTGTAATATCCGCCTAGTTGTGACCTATGTATGCGAGACGTGGACCCTAACCTTTGTAATGGAAAGAAAACTTCGAATATTTAAAAAACGCATCCAAATGGGAATTCAAAACGAGGACGAAACATGAAATACTCGAGTTAATGGATTGCGAAGACATCATTAAGGTTGCTAAAGCCCGTCGAATTGCATGGTAGAGTCACGTTGAGTGCTTGAGCTATGACAAAACGGCTACAAGAGGAAGGCCTAATAAAAGATGGCTGGACGGGGTCGAGTTCGACTTAAGGAAAATGAGTATAAGAAGATGGTAGGAACGTCCACCCACGAGGGACGAATGGGACAATATTGTGTTTTAGGTTAAAATCCTCCAGCAGTTATAATCATCATCATCTCTGGCATAACAGTCTAGCCTTACCAGCTTTATCTCCTGACCGGGTTATGGTGGGTCCTGTTTGCATTTTAGTATATTGCAGGAACAGGTTGCATGCCGATCGCTCAACCCTCTTTTTTATTCGGAAATTAGGAGAATGCGTGAGGTGTGCGAGATCTTGGTTGCTTGCCGCGGGGCTTAAACCAGCTACGCACTCCAGTTGTTTTTATAGCGCCCCAGCTAACAAAAAAATCGTAATGGAACAATATAATGCAGAGAAATTATATAATTTAATACGCAGGTATTAAAATAGCTGCGTTCAAAATACCAATTTATCTTCATTCATTGTATTTTTACAAGCTTATGGTATGCCATAAAATAATACGTCATAACTTAGTAACCATTGTAAATTATACAATTCATTATGAACGTATATAAATTGTTTAGTATTTTATATAAAACAGTAAGATGTACAGTTTACATTATGCATTACAGGTGGTATATGCATCTGCAATTTTTCCAATATAATTTGCTAATTTATATGGTGAATATAAATTGCAGTGAACGGTTTATTAAATTAAACAACGCAACAGTATAGTACTTAGTAACTATATATGATGGTAAATGTTTGCAACGATATGTTTAATTTGTTCTTCCGTTGCGATGGGCATGTAGCACAAG
>JARJDU010022419.1:0-12287 GCA_030264695.1 Lissagria laeviuscula | reverse complement strand
ATTTAAATTCGTACATCACTGAGATGTTTAACATTTAACTAACATATAACTGCTAATTATTATTATAAACTAATCGACACTAGTATCAAAAGATGCAGAATTTAATCTAGTTTCGATTAATAATTGATAACAAATTTAAATAGTCCGTATAGCTGATTATTCTGCATAAATAGATTCGCCAGTTTACAACCTCACAAATTCTAATGAATGCTAGCGACCGCGGGGCTGTAAACAAATTGAAACAAGACACTTCTCATATGTGATGTGATGTCTTCGTTCCTTCGTTAGTAATTCAGAATTTTAAACTGTTGATCTATTATCACAACACTCCCGAATTTATATAGTTTATATCATTTATTAGCACATTTTGCAATAGCATTAATAACTTTGTCATGAATTCCGACGGACAGCGCAACAGCTGATTCTTTGAGAAGCTACTGAGGGCACCACCTCCTGGACCGTAAATTTAAGAAATTAAATTTTTAAGAAATGATAATGTTTTTGGTTTATCAATTTTACTGAAATTTGCATGTTATTGTAATTATCACTTCCTACAATTCCGGTATTCTCGTGTTCATTGAATAGGTGTACTACAGCTGAGGAATTGCTGTCATTTATTGAATTTCTGTTATCAAATCAAATCAATTTGTTCTGCAAGCAAGCAAAGTATTTAAAATATATTTAAATTCATTTTTGACGTGAACATATAACAGAGCTGCCAATAAATATAATTTTTTCTAATAAATATCTTGATTTTCATATTGATTTCTTTAAATTTAATCGGATTTGATATAAATCGTAACAAAAGTTCAAAAAGTATCTGAATATCTGCCACTTTTTTCATCTTTCTATCATTATTTCTCATTGCAGAGTAGATTTCGTGTTAATTATGTTACAACATACAATTTATATAAACATGCCATGCTTCCAAAGCCTACAAATCCTAATCGAAATGTATTTTTATCACGTCATATTGATATATTTAGAAGTCGAACAAAGATATCTCCACATATCAAACAATTATAATGCGTGATATTATAAATATAACACAAGAATCAGATGTAACTTGGATCTGGTCTAGCAACAATATGTTTACCGATTTATTCTTGAAATCAAACTGACAGAATGAGACGAAAAAACGAAGAAAAAATGAAGTATTATATACGGTGTAATAAGTGTTCGACGTGTTAACTTTAGATAATTACCTCAGTTGATTCGCTGATTCAGTATCTAGTCAGAAATATCAACTTGTAACTTAGATTACGTCATTGCTCTCTTAATAATTATCTATGTTTCAACTTAAACTAAATCTACTTAATAACATAGAAATATTTATTATAAAAAGGGAATTGTTTATAGCAGAATATTGTGATTGTAGTAGGCGTTAATGCATCTGAAATATTGCTGAAAGTTCAGGTTGGTAGTAGCAGTAAAAGTGTAAATAATGCAGAAGAAATTTATTGCGTTCAAAGATCTTTATACTAAGCTGTTTCCTTTCTTTTGTGATTTAACTGGGGATTGCCAGAAAATCGCAAAATTCACACCATAGTTGCATGCAATTGTCGCAAATCCACGAAGATCATGCTGATCCAAAACCCTTTCCGTCTTGGAAAAAGGATTAGCAAAGCAATTGTTCAGTGTTCATTTACCTGCGCATGTAATTTATTCCCTTGAGCTATACTGTTGTCTTCCGTTCATTAAACTATTACTTTCCTTGCTATACAGTACAGTATTTATAGATTTTCACAATTAACAACAACCAAAACAATCATCTAACAAATTTTTTACTTCAATACAAGCTCTTCATCGATTTTCTTATCACTTAATGCGATGATATCAAAATCTTCACTAAAGAAATCATTGTTTTGTGCATCCTATAAATTCAATAATTCCTACTCTGCTTTTTGGCCCAGTTGGGCATCAAAAGTATACTTTTGGACCCAAAACTAATTTCAAACGCCAGTTGGCATCTGCACTTCGTAACTACCAGAATGTTTACAAGTGCATGAGCTCCCATTCGCGGTTGATGATAAAGTGCATTCTCGCCTCGAAATATAAACAAACAATGGAGGCCAATGATAAACATTCCCGACCGCCGTCGAAGAGACGAAATGCGTTCCAGCAGTTACAAACGAAATTGTTGTTGTTTCAGTTGAAGTACAAGCGGCGCGTGTATAAAATGATGAGTTTGGATGAGAAGCAACTCAAGAGTCTTCACACGCGAGCCAATTTGAGAAGGTTCTTGGATTATGTCACCAATGGACAGGTCGAGAAGATCACTAAGATGTGCTCCAAGGGCCTCGATCCTAACTTTCACTGCCAAGATTCAGGAGGTGAGTAATTATCAATTTTTTTTTCAAATAAAACACCAATGTGCTTGAGTTACTAGTTTCCAATTTTATTTTTTAGAAACCCCATTAAGCATAGCAACAGGGATCAAGAAACCAGCCAAAGTTCTAATCGCCTTGGTCAATGGTGGCGCGCTCTTGGACTATCGCAATCGCGACGGTTCCACTGGAATGCATCGAGCTGTAGAGCACAAGAGTCTGGAGGCAATGCGAACCCTCTTGGAGTTAGGTGCATCGCCGAATTATAAAGACGGCAAAGGTATTACACCACTCTACCTCACCATCACGCATAACGCTGACCCCATCTTCACGGAAACGCTGCTTCATGATCATGCAACACTCGGCGCGCAGGATCTTCAAGGATGGCAGGAAGTCCATCAGGCTTGTCGTCAGGGCATGCTTCAACATTTGGAGCATATGCTTTTTTATGGTGCTGATATGGACGCTCGCAATGCTTCGGGTAATACACCACTGCATGTGTGTGCCGTTAATAATCAGGAATCCTGCGCACGGCAGTTGCTCTTCCGCGGAGCTGATCGACAGGCTCTGAATTATACCAATCAGACACCTTATCAAGTGGCTGTCATTGCTGGCAATATGGAATTGGCTGAGATCATTCAGAATTATCGTCAGGAAGATGTTGGTGAGTTTAGCTTGGGGGGCTGTATGCAAATAGATTTAGATTTTGCTTCTTCGAAGGGGGGAAAATTCATCTGATCATTATCACTCTTTTCGAAAGTCATTTGGCATGATATTAGTTGCATGAAAAATTTAGATGATAACAATTTGAGCTGGTGGTATTTTTATGTTTATGTGTTTTGCATGATTTCTGCAGTTAAATTCGATAGGTGAGCATGTGACCATTTTAACAAATCAAATGACTAAAGTACACATGTTTGGGATTGATGAACCAAATTTGATTGATGTTTTGACAAAGGGTGGCATTAATCTATTGGTGGCAATCTCAAACTTGAAGATAAATCAATAGACACCATAACAAAATTAACATTATCATGATTACAATTACACCAAAGTTATTTCTAAACGATTTATGGGAAGAAGGAGCAGGATATGGAAATTCTTATTAATCATGTCTTCTCGATATTTTCTTCTACTTCTTCTTCTTCTTCTCGAGTATTTACTTTACATATTTGGTTTTCTCCACATTTTTGTCAACCGCCTCATTTTCAGTTGTATACCGCGGCCCACCAACATATAATCCGAAGCGTCGTTCCGCTATCGGTTGGCTAAATCGTGCTCCGTCCATGAGTTGTCTAGCCCTTCCTCCATCCCCATGTCCCAGTGATCGTTCCTCGGCCCCGTACAGTTCGGCGAGCTCGAGCATGAGTGATGGCAGCAGTCATGTCCCCCATGGAATCGAAACAGACAATGCCAGCATCATCACAGGTACGTTCAAATCAAAACATCTTTTACATTCAAAACGTTTGTGCAATTGACACATCACTATGATAAACCAACCAAAATAAACGAAAATTACATATCTAAATATAATCAGAAGATTAATTAATTATATATTGTGCATGCCTAATTGATGATTTGTTTGCGCAGCTGAAATTAAATCTAATGCCGAATTTGCATTTGATGTTGACTGTTATCGCTACTTCTTTTACATATATTCTTAGATATGGCACGAGTTCATACTTAGCGCAGTTTAGTTTATCATTCTCGATTACAATCATCATCTCATCGTTTTATGATTCGAGGTATTCCCACAATTGAGCCAAGGGTCAAGCTCAACTGGCCCCTCAAAATATTTTGCATCTAGTTTCTTACTAAAACTGCTTAAATTCTCATTTTAGATAAAAGCCTCGTCGATAGTGACATTATCAGTGATAGTTCTGGTGTTGGCACCGCAAATTCAGATACAACCAGTGGCAGTATCTCATTACCTGGTACAACAGTCGTCTGCGTGGAGGCTTACAAAGCTCAGGAAGATGGTCACATCAATGTCAGTCTTGGGGATATTATTGAAAGTAAGAAAATTTTAATAAAACTCACAAAAATAGCACCTTATCATCTTTTTACTCATTTTTAGTTACCGGTGCAACTGATGACGGCTTCCTCGAAGGAACCCTGAAATCAGGAGGTAATAGAATCACCGGTTTATTCCCCGTAAACTGCGTGCAAGAAGTCCGTCTTCGTCATCACAATATCCAAACAACAATGATGATTGCGCGCGACCGTCAGAATGGCATGTCTGCCACCCAGAATGGTATGACTCGATCCAGCGAGGGCGGCCGTGTCCTCGGTCGAAGAGAAAGCACCTCCAAGCATTTTGCAACGGCACCCAGAGCTAAAAAGACTTTCAACACCATTGGTCTAGAACCAAGAACAGTGGTGTTACATCGAGGCCGCAAAGGCTTTGGTTTTATTCTCCGAGGAGCGAAAGCTACCTCTCCTTTGATGGAGCTAACCCCCTCAGAGAAATGCCCGGCTTTACAATATCTGGACGATGTAGACCCCGGTGGTGTCGCCGACATGGCAGGTTTACGCAAAGGTGATTTTCTTCTCGAAATCAACAAGGAAGAGGTCACCTCCGCGTCGCACGAGCACGTTGTTGATTTGATTCGGAAATCTGGGGACTTGGTTTCCATGACAGTGGTTTCTATAGCAAACACGCCCGGCGTCCTTCCAAGTAGTAAAAGTACAATTCTACAGCCTGGGAATTGCGAGGTTCCTCTCAGTCGGCAATATGCAACCTTACCAAGAAAATTAGGCAATACTGGAACATTGAACAGAAACCAAGCGCCTTTGCCTCCACGTAGAGATCCTAAAACCACCTTGAGTGTAGGTCGGGCAAGGGCTAAGAGCATGGTGGCAGGATTAGAAGCAGAGAAAGAAGAGACTGAAGACATTACAAAATCGAGTTCTGCGGAATCGATTCACCAAGCTATGCCGAATAATGTACCTGCGCAACCGCGCACGGCATCGATACGACAACGACCCACTTCGAACCGCATCACTTCTGCAGAGTTAGAAGAACTTTTCGAACGGCAACGAGGTGAAGAGAACCGACAGACTTCACTAATGAGTAGCTCTAACTTCCAAACACATAACTCTCCCAATAAAGGCAGGGTTTATGCCAGTGTGGCAGAGATGAAACGATCAAAGAGCAAAAACTCGTCCAAGGTGCGCTTTATCAGTTCCAATATTGGTGAACTCCATAGGGATTTCCATAGCACACCGGATCTAGCAGCGGCATTAGCGGCTGCTTCTACTCTTGGGAAACCTCATAGAAGTCAAGAGGATGTTAGTTTGAATCGGGCTTTACCGCCTCCTACGCATCCGCCACCGCCACCACCTACTGGCGGTGTCCAAGTGGTGAAAGTCGAGCTTCGTAGCGAATATGAAAACTTTAATAGTAAGGATTGCAAGCAGGAAGGGATTGTGAGCTCGTTTAGACCTTCGGCTGCAGCGAAACTGTATGCGTCACCTGAGGACATGAAGACTGTTGGATATCGGTCCAAATCGTTGCCGAATTCGAACCGCGGGTTGAGGAAAAGTCATAGTTTACGAACGGCATCTAGTTTTAAACCGAATGATGTTTCTGGGGGGAAAGTGAATACGAATCCGTATGCGCAGCCGATTAATCGTGCATCCCGATCTCATTCGTTGACTGGAGCCGGTGCGGGAAACAGAAAGAAGAGGATAAGTGCTGAGAATGGTACTCCGCCAATACCTGAACCTGACTATAGTTGTACAGATAGTGAGAGTGAAGATGAAAAGGGAAAGATTCGATTACAAAATCCTCCGCAACCGATTGAAAATAGCGGTAACAGTAATGCAAGGTAATAACATTTACTTCTTACTAAGTTACCGTTTTGTGATTGTTAATTTTTTTTATAGTGGTAGCAGCAGTGGAAGCAGTTCGATCCCACATAGTTTCAGTGTAGACGAAATCCAAAAAGGCAGGTCCTTGCTTCGCTCCTCAAAGTCTTATCCAGATGATTTTCTCAAAAAGCAAGCGGCGGCTCTGGAAGATGGCGATAATAGCTCTTCAGGTGTTAGCTCTGATCAAGAAATCCCACCGCCTGGTTCACATGAATATTCTGGGGAACGTGAGAATAGTACTAATTTAAATAAATCTAATCGACAGCAAATAGGTAAGTGAAAACGATTCTTTTTGTTAAATCCGTAAAATGTCTTAATAAAATCTTTGTTTTGAGCAGGAATTGTGTCAAGACATGCTGTATCCTTAGCTCAATTACCACCTCCTATGGAAAGTGACCAAGATGATGATTTTTGCTTGCCGCCACCTCCAGAATTCGGAGAACACGGCGAGCCGTTACAAACCGATGCAGTTTTGGCACCTCCGCCACAATTCAGCGATTTATCTGGCGGCGTATCTAAAGTACGGATTGTTGGTGCAGTGCCCAAAACAGCTACCACCATGGCTAAACTCAAACAAGGCAGATTGCACAGTCAATAAGTTGCTCAGAATCTTTGGTTGACTTAGGTAAAACGAATAAGTATTAAATAAATTTGGTAAAAACTTTGCATCAATAATAAATAAACAGGCAGGAACAGATGCTGATAGAATAATAATGATAGAAGCAGGAAAATATATACAATCTAGTAAGAACATATATAAACATAGTCAATTTTGAATTGATACGATTTGCAAACAAACAATAGTATAATGGTATAAACTAAACACATTCACACAAAGTAAAATATATACAATGATCAAGTTTTTGGAATGCGAAATGCATCATTTTTAGCGCACAATAACGCTTTTTCCTATAATATATAATATGCAAGAAATTTTACAATATACTCTATGGAATTGAAAGAAAGAAGAATCATCGCAAAGAAGAACCTAGGCATCTGAACTTTTACAAATAACAAAATCTAAATGTTATCCAAACAAATTGAATGTTTACACCAAATTCCAATCGATATACAATTTGCATTTCATAGATATACGATGCATTTATGCAAAACTTTCTATACAAAACCTAGCTGATGAAGAAGTGTAAGATGCAGATTCAATACAGTAACAAGTATAAGCACTATGCTAATGATTTTTTAATCTGAATTAAGGAAAAATCTAATGAACGAAGCAAATAATTAGCCACCACATTTTAAATAATTTATTTATTATTAGAAAAGTGATTTAAATTATGTATTGACAATTGGAAGATTGTACTGTACAGCTTTCAATAGTCAAATTCAAGTAGACGAAAATTTATCCAATTTTTAGACATTATTGGTATGCAAGTAAATAATGTTTATACACGAACGAATATCTAATGTTTAAACAACATAATATTGAATATATCTAAACGACTATAATATTATTATATTCACAATATCGCAAACATACACCTTCTGATGAGAATTGATATTAAAGTCTATGCTGAGACCCAAAATATGATTATATTGAAACTAATATTCATCCTGCCAAATTACAATTTAAATTAATGAAATTATTAAAACAGTAATTATATAGAAGAGTCAAATATGTATAATTATTTAAAAACATTGTAACTATATGAGTGGATACATTCTATATGCAGAATCTCACTAACATCTGATGAAGTCGAAGTGGTCTTCGAAGAGCCTTACAGTGATCAAACTTGATTTGCTTATTAAGTCTTTGCTTTCTCAAATCAATGTTTTTAATGAAGTGGAATGATTGAAACTAGTTTTCAGGATTGTCATTGAGGCCTATAGCAATCATAATCACTTCCCATATTTCATGATCATGAAGATTAAATTTATGAAAATTGAAACAAATTAAACAAGTGTGAATTGTATTATATTTTTTATATTAAGGTTTATCATTAGATAAGTTATTATGCTCAAATATTGTAAATCATTTTCCTTTAATAATTTGTACACTATAAATAATTGCAGAAACAATAGATAGTCGCATAACAAATGAAATCTCATTTTCTTATCTGAAATCTGTCTGTTTCTTGTTTTGACTTATTTTCACATTGAATGCGACAATTTTTGCGTTTCTACAAACGATTTATTAATTCCAAACAGAATTGTTTGTTGTTCTCTTTGTACATACAACTTTAAGTCGGTATAATAATTATTGCCACGCTAGTTTCTTAGCTCAGCAAGCATTACCAGGTGATGGCGTTTCATTCTCTTTATAAAAAAGCGACAGTTTTTGTATGAACAGAATAACAATTTGTACGACTACTGCGCTTTATCATAAAACATGAAAGTTATTTTCAATTAAGAATTGAAAATACGAGATTTCATTAAGAATATTTTCCCAGTTTTTTTGATAATACAAACGTGGATTATAATGTTCTTAACGAAATCCTTTTTTGCATTTAAATTTTTAATGTTGTAATAAGGAGTGAGTGCGAGGACAAAGTGAGAGGATGTGAAGATGGCGAAGCAAAGAAAAATGTGTCAAATTTAGCCAATATTAAGACGTATTTATTATTATATACTACATACATTTATGAACATTTAAACGTTGATTTTTTACATAGTTCATGAACGCAGATTAGATTAATATATACATACTACACAAATAATATTATATATGCAATATTATACAAGAACACAAGAAGAAAAGAAAACGATTTGTCTCTTTGTAACATCCTCATCTCAATTAAAATACATATAATATATATCTAATTATTAAAATATAGTACATATTATTTATTTATAGTGAATGAAAACAACTATAAATTGAATCATTGTTGTTTTATTTTATAGTTCCATTTCATAATTTGCTAAAATGTCCATTGATTTATCCTTAACCAGTCTATATTTTAATTAAAACTACTCTAAAACTTTTGAATTTGAATACTTCCGGGTATTCAAGCATTACCAACCTAATAATTATTAGCAAAAAAAAATTTTAAAAGAAATATTACAATTATACATTAACTATCTTTTATTTTACTGAGCATTGTTATATTTAAAAATGAAATACCCTTTTTGCTATTTAAAGTTTTGATTTATAAATTTCTAACAAATTTAATTTAAAACATTTGATTGAGAAAGTAGGTTGGCTAACCTGGCCTAACCTACTTGACGAGGCGTCATTTGTTTTTAGCGGCGAGTAGTGCAAATGGCGGACGCGTAGTGCTAGGTGAAAATTACACAAATTTAATGAATCAGAAACGTAATCCGGGTTTTAAGTAAAGTGCAAAGTGTTAAGGACTTCTAAAAAATATCTGGGTAAGTAGTTAATTATTCGTTCATATGAGTTTAAAGTTACTTCCATTCGTTGAGAAAACCGAGGTGGTGGGTAGCGTCGGTTGGAATAGCGGATCGACGCCATGATTTTTGTATATCTAATCGTATTTAAAATCAATGCTTTTCCAATACATTTAATTACTTATTTGTATGTATATAAATATTATAATTCAGCAAAAATATGTTTGTTGCAGGATCAAGTGCTCTATAACTAAGGAATATACTTTCTGAACACACACAGGATATTAAAATTTAAAAAAAGGTAATAAAACAATTGCCTGCTATATCTTTTATGTTGCATTCCAAGATGAAGGGGAATTAAGTTATGGGTCCCTATGTTTTTTGTTAATCATTTATAAACGCATGTATCACCATCTATCAGAATGAATTAATTTTTATATTGCATGTATTATGTTTTATTTTCTTTCAATTAATGCATGTATATTAGCTGTAATGATAAAATGCCATCAATATGACTAATGGGGACTTATAACTGTAATGAATCTTCAGTCTAATTTGAAATAGTTTCCATTGTGATTAGGTTGACAAATTATATACAAAGGCATATTTAGAGGCGCATAATAAGTTTGAGGCCCTTCTTAAAGGTGCTTTTGCAGCCAGTTTCGGAATTTTGAGGCCCAAGGCGCGCGCCTGTAGATAAATCTGCTACCTAATTTTATTGTCCTTTAAGTTTGTATATATAAATAGTATGTGTTACTAATTCTGACTTCTGTCTATATGTACATGGATGCTCAAGTATTCTCAACAATTGGATAGATCATGGGATGTCAATTGTATGGATCTGGACAAGGATGAACTTCTTTACATCAAAGAGTAAGATTTCCTTTTTTCTTTAACAACAGAAAACATACAAAAACGGGTTATCAGACAGAAATTTAAAACAACTCTCCTCATAAAATGATTTATTATTTACATCTTGGAAACAGGATTAAGACCCAAAATATAAAAACATTTCGCCATAACAAGAGCAGTAATCTCAACTAATAGAATCCTTCCATTGTTCACTTTGACAATTTTGCCAGTACTATCCTTCTCAATGCAATAACAGCTATCATAAAACTCAGTAAAAGTAGTCGCAATTTCATACAAATACTCGCACAGATGATGCAAACAAAGATCCTGTGTAATCTTCAACAAAACATCCGGATATCTCAACAATGCCTTAGCCAATTTCCATTCTTTCTCATGATCCAAAGAAACTTCCGAAGTTTTCATCAAGTTCTTAATATCTTCTGGCGACAAGCCTGCATTTCTAGCAATAGATCGAATCCTAGTATACGCATAAAGCATATACACCGCTGTATTACCCTTATCTTCCAACATTTTATCAAAAGAAAAGATATATTCGTGATTTCGATTATGGCACATATCAGCATATCGAATACATCCATATGCAATAGATTCTTGAGCTTGCTTGAGTTCTTCAGGAGTGAGGACTTTGTCACGTTCCTTTTCCTTAAGTCGATCTAAGGAACGCTTAAGTCCTTCGTCAAGGAGATCCGTGAGACGTACAGTATCCCCAGAACGAGTTTTAAACTTCTTCTTGTCTTCGCCTAAAACCACGCCGAAACCGCAATGGTCGACGCGTACGTTATCAGTTAAAATTCCTGCTTTCCTAGCGCAATTCCACATAATTTCGAAATGACTTAATTGTCCAGAATCCGTGATGTAAATGATCCAATCGGCTTTGACTTCTTCAATGCGATAGCGTATAGCAGCCATGTCGGAGGTGTCATAAGTATATCCCCCATCGGTTTTCACAATTGTCAATGGCACCTGATTCCTATCCCCCCACATGATTTTTCTTCCATCGTCGAATTCCAGAAAGTTTTTACTTTCTAAGAATTTCACTACGTCGTTCATACGGGATTGATAAAAGGATTCTCCTACTTCTGTGATTGTGATATCTAATCGGTCGTATACTTTTTTGAATTCTAAAATCATTTCATATATTTACACATCAGATTATTTATTGCAAATAGATTTATAACTTACCAGCCCTGGAAACATCACAAATCAATTGCCAAGCTTTATAATGTTCAGGATCATGTGCCTGTAGCTTGACAACAGCAGCATAAGCTCGTTTCTTAAACTCTTGATCATCATCAAATCTCGCCTTCGATTCTTTATAGAAAGCTTGCAAATCGCTAATTGGAGGTGAGACAGTCGCATAATCCGGGAATTTCTCTTTCATGTGCTCGATCAACATCCCAAATTGCGTTCCCCAATCACCAATGTGATTCGTTCGGACAACATTATGTCCCAAAAACTCCAACATTCTACATACACTCTCCCCAATAATTGTTGACCTTAAATGTCCCACATGCATCTCCTTAGCAATGTTAGGACTAGAGAAATCAACAACTACTTTATAAGGTTTTTCCAATGCTGGTGGTTGGACACCATGTTCAAGGATAATAGATAATGCATTAGCTCCATAAGTCTTGCTTAGGAAGATATTAATGAATCCAGGACCAGCAACATCTAATTTGTCAATTAGATTATGATAGGGCATGTTTTCCACAATCAATTTGGCAATTGCTTGTGGGGCTACTTTCTTTCCTAGTTGCTTGTAGATATTTGCAATTGGAAGTGCTGAGTTGCATTGATAGTCTCCAAATTTAGGGTCCTTGCCAGATAAGGCTATTACAACAGGAGGGTCTTTGATGTCTGTGATTGCCTTGTGAATGGCTACAGAGAAGAGTTTGTGCAGTACTTCTTGGA
>JARJDU010022405.1:0-15545 GCA_030264695.1 Lissagria laeviuscula | reverse complement strand
TTCGTTTGTATACATTTGCTGTAAAAAGTTAAAGTTTCGTCGGTTATTTTCAACTTTTCCTAAGGTTTCCACTTGCTTAGGGCAAGCGTGCGTGAACCGGAAAGTAAAGTAACCGTCGTCAGTCATCATTCTTTTACAGGAGGGTGTAACATCAGCAAGAAACATGGAACTTCATTCATGTTTTTCTTTCCAGTGGACAACATACTCAATAAATCAATGTTATGAATAATTCATAATTTTATACACGTCCGCTGGGAATAAATATACATTTGATGTGAATATAAGATTGATAGATTTCGTTAATATTAGGTGGAAAGATCATATTTTGTAACAACCTGTATGCATTTAGACAGTTGCTTTACCTTTTCTGCATGGAATGCACGTCGAGGGCTGTTGTACAAACCTCTATTAATAAACATCTAACACGCAAACCATGATGATAACATGACAGCTGATCGGAAGTTCCCAAACCGAGTCATATTTTCCTTTTTTAATAAATGCGTGACTCTTTATAATAAAAATCTTAGCATGGCGCCTTGCATGCATCCTTAGAAAACATTAATTAACAACAAGTTTCATCTTTCATTCATAATTAAATTATATAATATTTCAAATTTTTAATTTACTTCCGTTTTTCTTCGAATTTGCACATTTTGTTTATTCAAACCTTGAGCCCATAATATGTCCGTGTTCGTATTCATCTCTTCACGGCGTTTCGAGTTTCTTTCCGATGAGATTTTTTTCACCTTGGGAATGTTGATGGTGTGTGAAAGATCCATCCTCTTCTCTTCGGGGTCGTGGTAACCATGAGCCCTCATTTTATGCTCGTGCATTAATTTTACCTACCTCAGCGTACCTTTCTTGCTCGAAGCATCGGCAGGCAAAGAAGCAAAGCAGCAAGAGGTATATGGTTAGAAGAAGGACTGGTTCTTCCACCGTGGATAACGACCACACCATGGTAAATGGTACTCATCGTGAACTTGCTATTACTACATGTACGATTGGTGCGTTGTTTGTTGGTGTGAGTCTATCGCGGCGGCAATTCTTTGTGGTTCTTTTCATGTTTAGTTCTTTATGCTTCGCGTACATTCCATCAGTTTCTTCCGTTTTTACAAACTTTTTATATAATCTAGATTGGAATATAATTGTTGTTGATGTTATGCAGAATTTAGAATGTACCTAATTATTCAAATTATTAATATGCAAGGAAGGTAAATTATTCATGCAATTCATAAGAAGCGTACCAAAACAGAAAGGTTTTAATGGTAAACGATGCCAAAACAACTGCTTCGTATGGATTTATGCATATTTTGAATGAACGAAATTTGTTTTGAACTACTTAACTTGGTTAAGTTAAAGTTAAGCACACATTAAAATATATTTTATTTGAGTTTTTAACGTGGGTTATAATTAAAACGCAAACCTATAATTATTTCTTCTTCTTTAGCGTTGTTTTTATCTTTCGGATTTTTAGTTAACAGAGACACATTTACACATGTTTAGCGTTGAAAGCTAACGAAAGGCAGAAGCTTCACTCGCGTGTAAATTACATTAAATAGTAAACGCTTTCGAAAGTAAGTAAACCTGTTGTATTTTTACCCGGGAACGTATTTGTTTTTCAAGGAAACTGCTTCGAATATTAATGAAGTGTTTATCGTTAAATTTGGCTTAGAAGAGAGTTTCGATTTAGTTTAAAGAGCATGAACAAGAAGAGGAAATCTCACGGGTGTAATTTACCACTGCCGCTATAGGGTTAGAAAATCGTAAACACTTCTTAAAAGCGAATTAGAATGCGATTATGTTGCGTGCATTTAATTACTACCTAAATTTTCGAACTCCGGAAATCTGCCAAGGACTTCTCGAAAGTTTCGGGTTTTAATTAAAATATTTTAACAAAGGCATAGAATGTCAAGGAAATTAGTTTATTTTTGATGTGATAATGTAATATAAATTATACTTCTTTTATATAATAAAATTATTGTTTACCTAAGTATATGAGTACACTTTGACAAGAACAAATTACATGCTGTGCGTTACATGATTGACGTAATTGTAGATGCGTGATGATTGTAATTACATGATTAGTTTCTTTCCGCGAGCTCACAAATTTCACTCGTTTTAAACAAAAGTGTTCATATTGTCGCTTGAGTTGCTACTCTCTCTTGAATTAAAGGGAAAGCGTCCAATTGAAAATTACTTCAATCCACAAACATGTTCGAATTAAAGAAATTAGTTCTCGCGTTGTCCAATCTAATTACTTTCATTCATCATTTCACCAACATAAAAATATGGGGACCACAACTTTTCTCATAGCTTGAAGAACATTTGGGGATGTGTTCAAGCAGATGGCACAGCATCTTCAGACTTGAATCGTTGGGAGTGGCACATTATTAATATCAGTTGCACTTAGTTTTATTATCATGGCGCGGCGCTTGGTTAAGTGCCTATCTCAAACTATAAAAATGTTAGAAGTTTTGGGGAAAGAGTCTAATGTATTGTGTAAAATACAATTGTGCGATGGTAAAGTTTGAATTCCGTTCAAGTTTAATCTTTGTGAGAGAGAACTAGGTAACTGAATGGAGATCATATATGGTTACAAAGTCGCAATGGTTTTGTTACCGTTAACTGTTTGCTTTATGTCTTCCTGAAAGACCACAAAATTCTTAGAAATGTAGCTTTCTTCAGTCCTACCAAAGGTCATTTTGAAGACACTTTGTATTTCAAGTGTGGAAGTCTTAAACTCACCCTTAATTTAATCCACATCATTTTAATCCTGAATGATTCGTCGCGTACCACCATAAAAATGATGGTAATAGTTTCTCGTTTTAGGGCTAGATTCTAAAAATTTTGTGGTTTTCCTATTGATTTTCTAAAGTTAAATTAATATCATATGATATGAAATATGAAAATTGCTTCTTAAACTTTCATATCAAAGAGGTGACCATATGGTCAGAGAAGACGTAACGCAACGCAATATCTAAAGCTCTTTGGATCTCGTTAAGTGTTGTCTCTCGGTGCAGCCAGAAGCACAAGCATGGTATATCCATTGAAGCTGTAAATCGAAACAAGTTTGCGTTTACGTTCACCAAATATGGTGTCCGTCCTGGCAAAGGTGCGGTTTTTATTTAAATGCGGCTAAATGGCATGGAGCTTAGGCAACGAGCGTTGCTTTTACTATTAAAGAGCCAAATGAATGTGATGCTATGAATATCCTTCATAATATATAATTTTATGTTTTGCTTATGGTTACATTTTTTCACAATTGATTCTATCGGCTTGTCTGTGTCTATATGCAATGCATTAAGTGTATAAATATAGTTTTAGGTTTTATTTACGACCATTTTTTCTCTTCGAATTCTTTTGCTCTTTGCCGACAGTCAGTCCGTAATATTGCACAACAATGTGTTTTATAGCTTGGAAATAATGACATTGACAGCTTTAACACATGCAAAGAGTTGACTTATTTCATAATTAATATTTTAGGTCATCTCCAACTAAAATATAAGTTTCTGCCTCTCCCACAAATTTCCTAGAATTACTCATCATTTGTATTAACAACAAAATTCTACCTAAAAGAAAAAGTGACCATTACTTCACAAAGCGAGAAATACGCCCATTTTCAAGCTTAATTTCTTGCTAAATAGAAAATGCCTGGGGAGGCCTAGCCTCTCTCTGAAAAAGGGCTTGGGACATTAAATCCCAAGCAGTTTTATGCCCAGCTGGAATTTCCAGTCATAAGTACTCATTGTAGCCACATTATGACCGCGAACACAAATTGCCGGCGCTTCGATGTGCGTTAAATTTTAATGCTCGCGCACGAATACCGCAATTTCATGTGCAATAACAAACAGTCGAATATTATACGAGCACGATGCGTATAAATGGGCAATATAACAAATCTGGTTAAGCCGCAATCCCACGTTGCGGCGTCGCCACTCGGTGCAAATCCTGTATTATAATTCCGTTGGGGTATCGAGGCCCGTCCACTAAGGGTAGAGTTATATTAAGGTCTTAATAACCCTCCAAGACTGCCCTATCATTATACAGAGTGTAAGCAATTTAATTCCCAGAAGCTTTTGTCTACGCCGAAAAAAGTTGTAAATTTATTCATTACAGTTATTGTTATCATAAATTTGCGGATATTTATTGTCTGGTTTTATCACTATTCGGTAGACTTAACTAAGTATTTATTATTGGAAACAAATAAAGATTAGGAATAAGGGAATCTGGATAATTAATGGCTTAAAAGCTTATCCGAAGCACTCAATTTCAATTAATAACCAACCTAATTTGTTTTCTGACCCTAGTGAACAAGTCTCATCTTCCATTAACAAACTTATATCTTTTGTTCATAAATTAAATAATATTTTACATTAAAATTGAGTAAGTTAGCTAGAAGCAGACTCCAGACTTGATTTAAGCATTGACAAGAGTATGAAGTGTTAAAGAAGAAAAAAGAAATAAGGCGCAATGAGTGTAAAAGAAGTAAATGAACTACGTAAGAGTGAAAGAAGTAGAGTATGGACTTCCTAAGATGAAAAAGGGGCAATGAGAGCGCTGAGCTACTCACTTAGATGAATTCCCAACGAGTCAAGGGCCCTTGGAGGACTCAGTGGAGCCAGCTTGGAATGCAGGACTAACTAACTAATGATGCTAAGATGCTTTTGCTTTGCTAGCTTGCTGTAGCATTGTTCGTCTTCACTAACATGCTGTTTTCGTGGCTTGGTTCTTAAAAAAAAATTCAGGTACTAACTGTACCTGTATATAATGCCTAGAATCATCATAATATAGATGCATTAAAAGTACATACTAAGTAAACAAATAAAATAACCAAAACGCACAGAGTTTCTTCTTATTTTAAATTCATTACTGTTCCTATATTAGTTTTTTTTTTAATAATAATAAACCCAACAGAAATAACCTGTTTTTTTTATTCAAAACGAGCAATTACTTTTCAACGTTATTTTTCCCTCTGAAATAAAAATGTAAATGCCTGATGTTGTCCTGGATTATTTTGGGGAAATGGGAATTCCATTTAAAATGTGTTCATTATCACCTCGGGGTATGTTATCAATGGGTAGAAAGCATTTTTGTTGTCCGTTTGCCCTTTTTTTTCGTTGTTGTCATACGCTTCTTGGAGGTTGAGCCTGAAGGCATGTGGCGAAAATGGAACGTATAAAAGCACATAAAGCATGATCCAAAATTCAGAAAAGTCAAGAGTATTTGCAGATTGTTGAGTTTATAGAAGGCAGGGATGTCAGACCGGATATGGGATGGATTTTGGCAACTTGATGTATACAATGGCTGTCTGAAAAAAAAAACAAATTGAATCCAGACGGTGATTAAAATTTATAAACGAAGTTTAAAAAAGTCTCTTTGTGGTTATATAAAATGTATAAATTTTAATCAAAAAGCAAATACATGATTCTGTCATATTTAAATATATCAGTTGTATTTATTATTTACATATCAATCGATTTTTATCCTCATATCGTGTGCATATAAACTATATGATAGGTTAGTAGTACATCAGTTAGTACATAAAAAAAATTATTTCCGCTTTGGTTGAACGTTTTTATTTCCATGTTATGTTGATGTGCATATAGACTTGCCTTATCAATTTTTATTTTATGACTTGATGCTTGTATCCCATGCGTTATGATTATTTTGAATTGGATGATGTAATGCTGTCTCATTTAGCAAATGCTTTCAGTAAGTGCACAAGTGCATCTTACATGCACTAGTTAATTCGATGATGAAAGTGCATCGTAGTTGATGTACGAACGAATGAAGACTTGTTTACTAAGAACTTCCGTTTATGCAATCTGACTTGCTCGTTTTATTTTAATAAAATTTTTATCATTCCTTATTTCAATGAGAGTTAATAAGCCTGGTTTACATATGTATAGTAATGAGTAGAGTAGAGTAGAGTAGCGAGAAGAGTCTGTTCTACTAGCTACTGGTTAGACAGAAGTTAAACACCGTCAGAGTGGGGAGAATAGTAGTGGGGGGGAAAGTAGATTAGTAGAGGTACTCTACTCGGACAGTTTACTTAACTTCCTACTCTACTCTACTTATTACTTTACCTGTGTAAACTGGGCTTTAGAGTTAGCTCCCTCTAGTAAAATATTGGCAACTTGAAATAAAAAAGTAAATAACATGTGGGTAAGTTTCAGTTTGAGCGTATATCTCTTGTCAGAATCAGTTAGTATCATATGGTATCAAAGAGTAATTGTAAGCGTAAATTTTGAGGGGATGCACTTGACAATGAACATGAAAGTAATGTTTTCAGGACGGACAAGGTGTACAAGCTTAGGTAGAAACCTGCCTTGTATTTTAGATGATTACCTTCGCTTACAAGTTTATCTTTCATGACCAAGTACACATCCGCAACCTAGCCGCAATCCGGAAGGTTTTATTACACATGCTGTCTGTCTGCTGGGTGATTTTATGTAGGGCAATGTCGGAAACGCGACAGATGTGCAAACAAATGCATCATGCTCAAACAACTGGCTGTTTGCTCCATAAAAAACGACGGAACAACAAAAAGACATAAAATTGAACAATATTCTTTAAATAAAATGAAATTACAGATGTCAAAATTACAAATTTTTTGGTTTTCTTAGCATAGCAATTTAAAAAAAATATTTTCAAATGCTTGTTGGGAAACTTTGATGATTTATTACCTATAGATTTCTATGGATTTTTCATTTCAATTGTAAATAGGAAACTTTCGATTGAAAATTATATCCAAAGTTTGAGTGGAACTCTCGCATTTCTTGGCATAGGCCATTATCCTATTTGGGAAACTCTGATTTGCTCAAAAGTTTAAAAAGCTAAGCTAACTTCCTACTTCTCCAAGAGTTATATATACAAAAAGAACATGAGTGTGCGTTCCAAATATTTACAACTTGAAATAAAAGTTTTCGAACTTGGTTCCAATGCGTAGCATATGCAAACATTTCATCCACCTTTAAGTATTATTTAATTTAACTTAATCTTTACCTCAATACAAAAGCAGGTGAGGTGAAAGATGCTATTAATGATTTCATATCAGATTAAAATTTGAAACTAATCAGTAGGTATATTCTAGAATCAGCTCGTATCCTTACCAACTCGTCAGTTTTTTTGGGTTTTTCTTAACATTAAAATTTCTCAGTTTCAGTATCCTGTTAGTTGTACCACAGCTGCAAGCTGCATTTTATGTTTCACGCGCGGTTGAAACTAGGGAACAGCTGATAATATGGTGTAATGTACTCGTGCTAGACCTGAAGAGAAGTTAATGATTGCTACAATGCGCCCTAAATTCGTTCCTTTCTTGCTTGGTTTACTATGTGCTATGAATGTATGTCACGATTCTATGCACAAGGGATGCGAATGCAAGTTGAGGGGTGAAGTTGCAATTCTAGAGGGAGCTCGAATTTCAAACACAAATTTGAAGTTTTCACGGTTTATTCATGCCCTAAGCCTCATCGTTAAATTGAATTGAATTAGAAATATGAAAACATCGATTAAACTTTAATTCGATGTCAAATGGGAAATTATTCGGAAATTGTGTAATAGATTTCTGATTGGATCAATTGACCCTCTTTAAATAAAAATTTTGTGTTTATTCATAAATAATTTTTGGTATTTAAATGGAATTTTATGAGGAACGACCTATATATTTACTATATAATCATATTATTATAAATATATGCTAGAAGCACATGTCATCTATCTCCGCAAAACATATGCCATACCAGCATAATGCATGTACCTTTAGAATATGACGTAATGACACCACCATCGGTACCAGTCGATCTTCAATCAAAAACTCATGCCTGTCGATCGTTTTACATAACACTATTGACATTACACAAGAATGCAAAAAATATATACTAGATATGTGAATAAATATATGCCGAAAGTAATGAAAACTTCGTCTCGCCATTCGTATAAGTATCGCTTAATTCTACGTCAATTTTCACGCATGATTTCATATTTAAGACTGAATGAATGAACATGATCTGCACCATGAAAATCTAGTGTTATATTGAATTAAGGTTCCGACCTTTCCCACATGCCTTCGAGTCATTAGCAAGCCAGTAATTAAGTAAATATTAAATATGTAAATATCCTGCGTGGAGAAATACACTTTGGTCAATAGTGGGCAACCTCCGACTCCGGGAAAAATCTACCAGTGGGTTTGTAGAATGGATTTTTAGACTTTTGTTGGTGATGCTTTGAGTGTATAAGCAAACAAAATGAGTTAATAAATATTTATTATTTATTTTCGTAAGGCATACTGTTTACAAAAAGTGTTATCATTTGCAAATTAATTACAGAAGCTGCTTATGACTGTGAGAAGAATGCTGACTCAAGAAGATATTTTAATTATTAATTAATTTGTCGATTACATGTTGTGCTCAAATTACTCTCTGCGAATAATATGGATAGGGAATTAATGATTTAATCTCGGATGTGCTAAGTATTTAAGATTCGGAGATTTAATTAATGCATGCGAGGCGTTCTACTAGAGATTCGGATTAGCACCAAATCACTCTTGGCAAGTTCCCCAGTGTTTCTTCCTAACTAGGGAGTATTCCAAACTCCCTAATTATTTGTTTTTGTAGCATTTGTAGAATAGAGTTACACAGAAAGACACGTTAATTTCATGTTTTTGCTTGTTATGAACTCAAATTAATTAATTAAAATAATCCAGCTTGTATAAATTACTCTTTGAATTATTATTTTTCATATTTTTTTTTACAAACAAATAACTGTAATTGTCATACATGAATTATTCTTAGCCAGAAAGCGGAATGCAGTTTTGGTAGAGCACGTGAATGCAATTTCCGGGTTGAGTGTTTTTTGGTTGTTTGGCTATTTATGGAATTAATTGCGGCTGCAATGCGTTCCATGCAGAATCGGGCATTGGACTTGTACAAAGCCAAGCCTCTTGCTACGTAGGTTTATTTCTTATATTCATTAATGAAACTGGTAATTACACTTCGGCAGCTCATTATACTCGCGAATATATTACCTAGCTGAAAACTCATCCGCCTTAATTATAGATCTCACACCATTTTTCTTGTATGTCATTGTCATTTGCATCTTTAGCGATGGTAAATTATCATCGCGCCTACAATCGCAAAAGTATTTCTTTTAAATTGAAAATTCCACTAACACCTGGTATTCTGATTCATGAACAATTTATTTCGTTTTGCATGGTTATAAATCATTTACAGATCAAGAAATCTTCGTAATTACAAGTAAACTGCAAACTTTCCAACGGAAATAAATGCAAATACTGCTTTTAATGATAAATAACCTATCGAGGTAATTGATTTGTAATGTAAATGTTTGTACATGAAGCAAGTACTATACATCGGGCATAAATTTATGTATTCCGTTATGTCAACATAGTTTTCGGAATTATTTTTACAATAATTATTACACAAATTACCATTTAAGAATGCAATTTATTTAATTAAATTCACATTGGTAACGATACCGTTTATCTTATGCTCATAATGTGGAACAATCATCACGAAAAACTATAGAAAAGTCAAAAAGTGCAGTTTTCACGATTTCCTTGGAGAAATTTGATAGACCGGCAAACGGCATTAACAGCATTGCAAAGCACTCCTTCTGACAAACATTTTGGTATATTGTACTGTTTTCCTATGTCTCTTAGTTCGGGAGTGACATTTTCGTCAAAATTTTCGAAAATTTGATATTTTTGGTTGCGCATATCGCACAACGTAGAGATGACATTTTGTTAAGTCAGTGTGTTGGGGAGCAGTTATATATCTTTGGATAGAGCTTGAAAAGACGATTCTATTGGTATATAACACTTTCAACGTTAGTCGCGACTGCTTCGAGTTATAAGCGAAAAACCAAAGAATAGCAGTTTTCACTATTTCCGCCGAGAAATTTTATAGGCAGGAAAACGGTTCTAACATTCTTTTAAAGAGTACCTTAAAACAACCATTTGGCAAATTTTCTTTCACTTTTAGTTTAAAACATAAAGTTTGTGATAACTGCATATAATTGTTAATTCAGTAATGGTTAATTTAAAGCAAATTAAAATTACACCCTTTTTAGATTTCTAAATGAAATTTACAAATATTATACGTCTCATTATTTGCTACTTCCACAATTCTTTAAATTATATTTTACAGTTGAACCCTGAGATCTCATTTTAATAAAATATTAAACGCAATGCAATCGCTCTCGTTGACTATTCATGAAACGTTGCATACATATCTCTTCAGACGGAAGGAAGTCAAAACCTGGCGAAACTGAAACTCTTGCTTGCTCTTGAATCTTGCTCATGTGATATATTTCTTGCATATTGGTGTCTGCTCGCAATTTCATTGCTTTTCTTCGCTATCTGGAAAAGCTCCCAAAACATTCACTTCTACTGCTATAAATCGTCGCTTCCTAGTGCTGCTCTGCTTCTCCGCTTAGATAGAGTGAACAACACCAGCGCCATGAAACGAATACACTCTAAAAACCAACCGAATAACACCGATATGTTTAGAAAATCGGAAGTACGACGCCGAAGCTTGAATATATCGTCGCAGTCATCGCCCGCCTATGTTTATTTTTATATCCCTTTATGGATAAAGATGCAGAGGAAAGCGAAGGGAAAACCGATAGAGAATGAGTACTGTGCATTAGTGCAGGTTCGTGCAGGAATTGGTCCTTCACGCACGGTTTTTCATCTCTTAGAGGATATCACTACTTGGGATAAAAAGTGGTGCATCAAACCCTAACGTAATAATAACCAGGATGACGAAGTATCCTTATCACTGTACCAACACTTGTCTACATCTTGTTTCTTTTAGTTTGGAACAGAAAATCGAAGGTGATAAGTTTGCAGATCACGTCGTAGATTTCGCACACGTTGAGACTCGTTAACTGCTAGTCTACGTGCTTGCTCTTTAATCCTGTCCCAGTTCCGTAATCCTTAAGAAACTCCAAGGAACCTCCTAGCAGCAGTTAGTTATTCAGCTACTTTTCTTAGTTTCCCATGCGGTGCGTAAGCGAATGCTTTGAATCTGGATGGTAGTCATTTGCAGCTGAATAGGTTATTATATTAGCTTGGAATTTATTGCTTAGCAGCATTGGAATGAATTCCTTTCGTGAGATTTCGCTTTCGCTTTATGTTTTATATATCTACTTGTGGAAATCTAACGAGACACAAGTGGAAAGTTTTTCTTAGCTTAGAAGTTTCCTTGGAGATGCATGCAGATGGAAGATGGGAAATCGATACAATTCGAATTATTTTTGGAATCTATATTGGCATTGACGGAAAGTATAAAAAACGGGAAGGAAGTGACGACGCTGCAAATAATGGAGTTTTGTTGCATGGTGTAAGTGAGCAGGAGGACGAGTATAAGGATGAGGATGAAAGCCATAATAGCATTTTTGTTCCTTTTTTCCATGTCAATTTTTTTTTGAGTGTTGGATAAGGTATTTTGAGCCGGGAAAGTTTTTGTGTTTGCATTTCTATTTAGATTGTATGCTTGTGTGATCATATGGTGTTTACATCGATAGTGTGTTCAGCATGGGGCATCGTTTTAAGGGCAGCTGTTAAAAATCTAAATAAAGCGACGCCTGAATGAACCCCTAATCTATTCATCACCACTCTGGCTGCTACGAAAACTCACTAGGAGAGAATTTACCTTAGAATACATAACACAGGTTGTTTCATTTGCATTAAAATCATTTAATATCCCATTTCGCTAATTTTTAAAATTAAAAATTATTTTTTAGGGTGATCACACAATAAATGGATTATTCGATTGAATTGTAGATTTTTAGTTTATAATTTAATATTGATTATTGAAATGTACTGTATAATAAAAAACGAGCATTTTTACCCTTGGTACTTAGTTGGTACTCTAGTTGATCTAACGCAGACCGGCTTCTTGCCATTATTTTCCCCTTCGTAGTATAAGCACAGCATGGATGGTATAGGCCTGCACAGCGGCGACAAACTGTCTTTTTAATACTTAATGCATACGCACTTCAAACGAGAACGAGATCGGGAACGGCCGGATCTGGAAGGTACAATTCAACGCGATTTCCTTGGCTTTTGCTCTTCGTGATCCCTTAATCCAATCCACATGAACATATTGCTCAATCTATTTAAATGCCAAGCGACAATTGCTACAAGGACAACAAATCGATGACGGTTTGGATTAAGCTTTTTATCTTGATTCTTCATTTTTCTTGAATTGAATTTTTAATACCTTAATAATTGTTATGTAATTTTGTTATAAATATTTATTAAATCAATTTTTTTCACGTTTATTTAATTCCTTTTGTGGTCTCTTGGTAATAAGGATTGTAAATATTTAATATTTACTTAATTCCTAGGCCGATTTATAGTGTTCATACACGAAATACAGCAATGTGTGCAAGTCAACACAAGTACTTGATGTATGTATCATCAATTGTACACATTAAACAAACTTTGTTTAGATTTACTATTATAACTCGCAGGTCATTGTTTACTTTTTTGATTTTTAGCTCTACAACATCAATAATAACTTATTTATTTAAATTTTCATATTTGTTCGTCGTGTCGTCTTCAATAAAATCTTGACGGCCGAAAAATGTATTAAACCTAATGAGATGCAAGATGTATCATATCAAAGGCGCCATGCAACAGACTGTCACATTCCGCTTTCACTCATCAATGTCCAACCTACGCCTTGATCTCTTCCATACTACAACAAATAAATAAATTAAATGTAATCAGTCATCTCACTGAATCCAAACTATCCAACAGCGTGAAACACTGACATAATGTATGCACATAGCACATTTGATTTCGTTGTCAGTCGCATTAATTACGATAAGAGTCTTTATCCTATGCTATATAGGATAATAGAAGAGTCTAGCGTCAAATTTATGATAATTGATTTCAAAACGAGTAATAAATAACCTAGCATTAATGTACTATCTATTCTGATCGAACAAAAACAAAACAGAAAACTAAAACTAGAAGAGCTACTGCCTGCTACTCGGCTACTTGTTAGTAAATTGCGGATTGAGCACAATTCCAATGAATCTCATTAACGGTCGTTTAGTACACATAGCGTTTTAATTTGCATTAGTTTTGCCTAGCGGACATTTACTCGGCGTTCAAATATTTAAATGCGAACACAATTCGAATGGTACTAGTAAATGGCGGTTGTCGTGATCGAAGAGCGTGAAGGAAGCCCAAGTTGTGCACTAATGCCCGAAATGAATCCCAGAAATTCGAACGATTTGCGGTCGACACGTGCGCAATGCTCAATAGTACTCCACACGTGTCATACTGGATACGTTTCCAAGTTCAATTGCCAAGGGAGAGGGTTGTGGACTGAAGACTAGAAAAAAGGTGTTCAGCCTAGTGCTCTTTGCATCCTGTCCATTGTCATATATTACATAATATAAAGGTGAATCTACAAGGTGATCGGGGTGCGTTATTCGCCGAATTGCGAGTATTATTTGGCACTTGGCAAACTTCTGCATAATTTTTAGGTAGAACTTCAAATCGAAAAAATATACTTTTTTAAACTTGTAATTGAATTATAGAACACTTTGTATACTTAGATATAGTTGGTCATGATCGGACGTATGATGTAACTGAAATCTATATCAAAGCGGAACACAGGATGTGCATTACGCACCCTTTCGCATCCGGTTTTTGTAGCCTACTATCGACGCATTGTATCCAGGTTGATTGCAATGCAAAAATAATCCATCTCTTTACTTCCTCACCCATCTATCTACAGGATTGTATGTTATATAATTAGTTTTTTGCCAAATTCATAAAATAGACCTCACGAACAACACTCCTTACAAAGGAAATTAGAAATCCTCTTCAATTAGCATGATGTTCAATGGTGTGGGAAAGGATGACGATGAGATGATGAAGGGATGAAAAACGTTTCAGGAAGTGCCGAGTCTATGTCTAGAATGGAACATTTTGCTATTGCTGCAGAGATAAAATAAAACGTTCGACCCTCATTCCGCGAGCGATAAAACTATGCGCGCTTCTGCAATCGACATTAAACCGAATCGCTTTGGTGTTATCGTTCAGCACAAAATGATACCACCAGCATCAGTTCGGCGCCATCTTGTCGTAAACAACTGCTATAATTGTTTTTCAGGGGGTAAACTTCGTCTGTTTGTTGATACATAGGTATTGCTTTCTCCCATGCAAAAAAATCAATTATTTTAAAGATTTTTTCGGCAATTTAAAAATCTGCTACTTCAATCACTTTTCCATATTTAAAATATCAGCAAGAAAATTGAAAATTACATGACGAAAATGAAAATCGTTGGCACCAATGTGCACCCGTGCGATTATTCTATATTCCCCTTGTAAACACCCCTAGATTGAGCTAAGCAGAAACGCAAACTGCAAGAAAGTTTTTTCCCTTTCTAGACATTTAGCATGTAGTAAGCTTTCTTATACTTTGTGAAGGGAGTGTGCAAAACGTGTACTTGCATCAGCTTCTTATAGTAGAAGAAGTCAACCCTTATGTGGCTCCCCAAGTTGCGATAAGACGCTCGGAAGCCCCGTAATTAAAGCAGCTCACACTCAAAAAAGCGACAAGATCTTGAATTACTTGCAGCGGGATGTCGGAAAGTCTTACAATTGCGCCTTACAGGGATTATGACTATGGCCATCGGCCTGTCAAGCAAGAATAACCAATTTTATCAGTTTTCAGTTCTGTGCATAATCCCCAGAGACAGTTTTTTTTTAGGGTGCAATGAGCGTAATTTCAGTAGAAGCTTGAACTTTCGACTTACACTGTAAGTGTATAAAAGCGTATAAGTGACATGAAACATAAGATTCCTACAACCTTTGCAGCAGGATTAATGCAACGTTCATTAATGAAAGTAGAACATTGTTCACTAGCATTATGCAGATAATATTGCAATGTCTTCAAAGTTGAAGGAACCTAAGAAAAAGCGACTTGGCTTCTTGTCTGAATAGAAGAGTATGCGAGGACATCTTTTAATCAACTTTTTAGATGTAGAATTTTAACGTAATGAAACAATCTGCAGGATTATTTCTCTCTAGTGCTTTTAAGGAATTTGGTAATATGGGCAGCTGTCATGCTTTTTTCTAAATTTGACTAAACTTTTTTCATATTTTGAAGCATTATCCTAGATGATCATCGTTTGGAAGATATATTGCGAATGAAAGAGTTGACATGAGTTGGGTAAAGTTTTTATTTATTTTATGCAAATGCGCACTATCTATAGCTAGAAGATGTGTCAAACAATGCTGTGAAGCGTATGGTGTACAAGAATTTTTGGTTTGCGGGCGCCAGGCGGCTTCATATTTCCGCGGAAACTCATATATTATACCAATACTGCCAACGTTCATGAATATCTACAGAATGTCTTCTTGCTGGTTGGCTTCTTGCTTCGCGCGAATTTTTGAAGCGTCCCAAATTGTTTGCTTCTTGTTATCTTGTTGAGTGACATGGAATTGCTCATAAATTATTTGCTTTCCATAAAATATCTTTATAAAGACAAAAGATATA
>JARJDU010022381.1:0-10095 GCA_030264695.1 Lissagria laeviuscula | reverse complement strand
GCAGATTGCACAGATTGATAAACGACGCGCCCGAATGACGGAAGAAACTATTAATAACTGCCGTTCACGCCATCTGCAATCCGAAAGTTACGACGACATCGTTGTGATGATAGCTACTCTCATGAAACGTGTCCAGTGCATCGCTCAACTCCAGTAAACCTAAACCTGCATCTAGTTTATATATCAAGTGATGTATAAACCTATCAATATACCATGTGTCAGAAAAATACTACGTGAAAACACGTTCTAACCTAATAAAACTACACTTTCCTATAATTATCTCACTTCAAAATCCAAGATTACTATAAACTGTTTTTTATTATTTTTCGGTAAAAATTTTTGAATGGCTGCAATCATCTTGTATAAATACTAGAGTGCAACGGGAAGAGGAGAAGATAACCAAAATCCAGGAAGCGATGGCTGTGCCGATAGTGTCGCGACTATTTTATGAGCTACCACCTCGATTTACGGTATGAACGCAGTGGAGGACGTGCAATGAGCAAACGCCCGCTCATAGTCTCACATATCACTATATACAGTATGTACATACTATAAAAGAACTAAATACTTCCCTAAATGCCAAACCTCTCCTGTTTATACCAATTGGTAACAACCAGTGGTTCAAGACAATGATAACGAACATGACGACAAGAAATCGTCCTCAGTTGGAGGTTTAACTTCGACACGAATACCAACCTTCTACAAGTCCAGGATTGCTAAGGAAGGAGCTGTGTATGTGCATGCAGAGAAAAGGTAAGGAGAGGAAATGTGTCTTCGGAGGTGGAGCGGAGGTGCGAGACCGTTTAGAGGCGCCTCTTTGTCACTGTCGAGATTTAACTGGGATCCTCTATTAGTACGAAGCTCCAGCTCCCTTATTCCAGTTTCCAGCTTCAGCTAACCTTCCACTCTAGTCACAACCTGAAGACCATCGAACCTAATGGCTCTATCACACGTTCTAAGATTACCGTTGTCAATGTTCAAATAAGTTTTTCTGTAAATTCAATTAAATTCTGGTTTAAGTTCTTTGTATTGAAATGTTTTTTGTTTGCTTATATAAAACGAATGCAGATTGAAAGTGTGAAGAAGACGTAATCATCTTCAGCCAAGCATAAAAAGCGCAAAACGCAGAGAAGCAAGTAACCCAAACACTCAATGTTCATTACTTTCATTCGGGGACATGTTCGCACACTTCCGCCTATTGAGGAAGCACGCGGTGTCCTTTCTTCGGCACGCTGCACTGCGTCTAATATTCCTGCCAGCCTGCCAGCCTGCTCGTCTACAGCTAGATCTATTCTCCCGTCATTGCTATTGTGTTGCGCAAAATGTGCGCTCATGAAGGGTCATGAACGGAACGCCGTTTCCGCTGAAACTACTCAATCTTATTCAGGCCTTCCTTCTCTTCACGCATGTAAATCTCTTTTGGATAAGTATACAAAATTGTACAAACGAAATGAAATGTTTTGCAAATGGAAAGAAAAAAAAATGAGAGAGGAGAAGAGGAATTTTTTTTTTTTCAATTTGGTACGGTACGCAAAGTATACATCTACTTACCTACACTCACACACATATATATCCACCTTAATATATACCCATTGCATATATTCTAAACCTACTTTAGTCTTATAAAACAAGTTGAAGTTGAAACCAAACCAAAAATGTTTTCCCTAGGAAGTTGTCTGGTTATCAAGAAGATCTGGAATAATGTGAATGAAAGCCTGGACGTGTAACATTGTTTGAATGAAAACGGGAAAACGGATGAATACATGAACGGAAAGAGAAGAATAAAAGAATCTGTGTTGGTTAAGGGCGGTTGCTATCAGAGGCATTGTTGGGAATCGGTTGGTTAGCGAAACCGATATTGCGGGTATTGTAAACAGGTGACTTATACATCTCCCCTTCTCATTTTCCTATAGCTAAAGCCTTTATATTCTGTAAACTAAACAATGAACTATGTACACAATGAATGTCTAGAAAGTTAATTCAAAAATTCCTCGATGTAAATAAAGTTAAAGTAATGAGAATGGATTGGTTATGAAAATAGAGCATCGACTGATTAAAGGTACAATGTTTCCTTTTTTTAGAGCAAAACGCAGAATTTATTATGCCACGCCTCTACGTTAAAATAAGAGAGGAAAATATTTGAACACATTGTAGATTCTATACAAGGGGCAAAGTGAATAAGGAAAGTGTGCCAGCAGCGTTGACCATCGTCCATACTGATCAGCTTTGCCGATTGCGCTGGGGCCGTTGTATTCCTACAGGACTGAGAATCCAGTAGCCCCTCGTGCCGGACACGTACATTCAGCACAATTCCCAATGAGCATCCTACCTAGCATAGCTTTTTTCTGCTGGAAAAAAGTTAGAAGGAGAAAGAAAGAGAGAAAGAGAAAAAGAATGAGAAGAAAAACTAAAATGTTCTGCGTTTGGCGGGTTGCTGGCATTAGGCGTTTAGGTGTTAGGTTGGGTATAATTCCCACTACTGGAAAAGTTCTCCGATGGCATGTAAAAGGAAATAAGGACACAAAGAATTAAGCATTTTTAGAACGGTAGTCTTTAGATAGTAAATATTGCCCTGTTTGTTACTTTACTTTACACAACCACGAGAGCTTTGTGCCTGGGTTGAAAGCCAGCGCTAATCCTATTAAGAACCTACTATTGTGTTAGTATAGTGATCCTGTATCCTGGGTTAGTTTGATGTGAAAGTAAGGGTTATATTGACTTATGTTTAAGGAATAGAATAAACAATCAAAGAAGTAGCATTTCTGATAAGTAATATAAATTAAAATTTATTATCTTTAAGCTTTCTTGACTTCACTATAAATTATCAAAGAGCCTTTTTGTAATCAAATTAAAGTAAATTTAATCAGAGAATGGAATTTCATGACATTTTACTTGATCCTGGTTTTTAGCCGCTAGTGCTTCGTCCTTAAAGTCCATTTACGTTTTAATCCATTACAAATATTAGCAATAGTTAAGAAAATTCAGTTTCCGGTCTGCGTCCCGTTGCGAAAACTCCTTCGCCTCGCCTCGATTCGACTCGCTTTGCCTTGAAGTGATAGTTAACACAGTTTCGCTTGAATCAGGATGCATTGTTTGTAAACAAATAAATCTCTTGTTTCCCATTGTCTCTCTCTGTTTTCCTTTCGTATTGCTAGTTCCCTTATTTCCTAGAGCTACAGCTTCAGTGTGCATTTCGGACCAAATCCTATTTACGCAAAATCTCCCGGAAGCCCTTATAATGTTTCAAAGATATGTGCACGCAGCAGGAATCTACATCGAAGAATTAACCAACTTGCCCTTTTTCTCGTTACCATGATAAGCACGTATCACTTTTTCTAGCATTATTAAAACAAATTTTTAAGTTTTGGAGTAAACTCCCACCCTCTCGTTATATTGACTTCCTTAAACGGGATAAGTTCTCTTTAAAGCCTCTATTCCCTTTATACCAACAGGATATAATAACATGTAAGGATAACAAAGGACGAACGGTTTAATCATCTCCCAATTATGATTGTTGCCTTCGTCCTTTAGTTGCACGCTTTTGCACCATTTGCAAACAACAAGGGGACTTCACCCTAACCAGTCAATGAATAACCCAACATAGAAAGATAATGATAGACTGAGACACCAAAAAGGACGGAAGGACAAAAGGACAAAATGCTTGCCTAGCATAAGGCAACACCATGATAACTCTAACATTGCAAACAACGGAATCCTTGTCTTAGCGTCATCGGAAGAAAATCGGCCTATTTCCAAATATAGGCAGCTATTAAAGAGAGCGCACGAGAATAAGGACAAGGACGTCTTGAACAGTCCGAAATTCTAACCTAATTAGTAACCCCGCCGCGCGTGATCGAGGAGACCGAGAGAACGAGTCTGAGAAGGTTTAAGAAGGGCGCAAGAGGGTAAAACTCTTGCTTTCAAGCTGGATTTGCGAAACAAAACAAATGGAGAGAATAAAGGATGAGGCAAAACAATCCTCGAAAACAAATTATAGACGGCGTCGAGAGGGAGGAGATTGGGAAATGGGGAAATAATGGGATATTTGGTGAATAATTGAGATGTTACTGTGAGATGTTGGCATACAGTCTATTAATTTTCTTGGATATTTTCAAACAAAATTTGAGTAAAATATTATGTAACACTTTCAGTAATTTTCTTTACTTGCAAATGTACCTGTATATACTGCACGAAGTCTTCCTTCTTTAATGCTTCAAGCTTGTAAGGGGCGTGGTTTGACTAACTGCGTATGTTAGTAGTATAAAAGAGGAACATTTGTACAAAGTGCCAGTCTAGCCTTAACTAGCGATTACTGCGGATGTTTATTTTACTTTTATGAGATATTAAAATTGAAAATTACGGAAAAGCTGAGCTGCAAGAAGAATAAGTGTTAGGAGTGTTGGGGAAGAGCTAGATCGAGCATTAAATATTACGGTATGGACACAGAGTAACTGAAAAAAGGTCGCCGTGTGTCCGCCACACGTTATCTCCTTCGGGAGTCATTTCGGGCGCTGGTCACGATCCACGAGAGCGCACTTTGCCGCACTTATTAGCCTTGCTGCCAAGCATCCTTCTTCATGAATATTACCCCTTCTCCCGCCTCTTCTGTCTCTCTTCAAAACTCTTGTCTTTTTCATCGTTCATTCCATTAAAAGAAGCCGAACACACCAAAAAGTCGATTGTGATTATTGCAGAAATTCATTAAATTTTAAATAAATAAACCGAATGTCACCAAAATATTTTTCATATTTAGAAAACTAAAAACTTGATACACCCTGTATATTTTTGCATCAAACTTAGTACAACAAAGTTAGTAGACGCGTCTAGTTTCGGTTCTCATTATTATATCATGAAAATTTCAACGTTGCCCTTCATAAAGCAACAATTCTTAACCAAGGACGAAAAGGACTAAAAGGATAAAGCAAGAAAAACAAAATAGACTGTAAGAGACCAAACGCAAGGGAAGAGAATAGAAGATAAAGGGGACAAAGAGGTGACGAGAGATCACAGAATGGATAAATGGAAGCGTTGGTGATGGAGATAGGAGTTTTAAGGGGTTTAAGGAGGAAAGATGAATGAAGAAAAACGAGGAAAAGTCGGTACAAGAAAGAGGATTCTTGCTGGTCTTGGCGGGAGAATGGGCTTTGTGCGATGCTACCGAGTTATGAAAGCTTCAAGTGTTTGAAGGGTTGGTCGGGTCGGCACTGCGGAATGTCCGAAAGCGTTAATTGTCAACTTCAAAAAATAATTTAAGTATGCTTTATGCTTTAATATACAATTTGTATAAAGTGAAGCATAATCATAACTAATTTGTAATTTTTAATTTAACTTTTAAGTAAATTCAAAGAAAAAGTACTTAAAATGTTGAGTATGCAATTGTTATATTGTGATATTTTTTGTATTCTTTAAACAGTTGGTATATAAAAACACTTGAATATAAACCGTCCTCTTCATGCTTTGCTCCTCTACTCTTTCACTCTTCTGAAGCTTTTATATATGAAGTAGAATATTTGGAGTGCGTTCGGTGAAGTGTTTAAAGCCTCTCTAAATGCTACCCCGCTGCCACTTTCAGTTTCATTTTAAAACAAGATGTGTCTGCAACCCGCGTTTCACTCCAAACTCTTACATTTTATTTTTAAATTTAAATTTTTATAGATTTTTATCAATGACAGAAATCGAGTTGTTAGATGCTAAAAAGTTGTTGTAAAAGTTAAAAATATAAAAGTAACAGTGAGTACTTAAGAACTGTAAATGAAACGCATTAGAAGAATCGAAAGAATAATATAAACTTAAAGATAGAGACAGACTTTAAGAAGAAAATGACGATGAAGATGTGACAAGTTCAGTCCTAAATGTTCAGAGTTGTTGAAAATCTGTTCAAAGGATGTTCGAATTGATTCACTGATTCAGCGGCTTCGAATGGCTTCAAAGCCAGGATATTTTTGGATGTTGGTTCCCTGAACGCATTAGTTGCTTCTCTCGTTAATGGATAACGGCGGAGATGCATTACTTTGTGTGTCAATTTAATTGTTACTTGTTTCCGTTTAGTTTGTTTTTTAGTCGATTTTCTAGTCTAAAAATAGCAAAATAGAGAAATACTAATCTTCACTTCGTTTATAATTTGAATATATATTTTAATTAAGAAAATAAGAGAACATTTAAGATTTACTTGGTAAATTATCGAAGTAAAGTATTTTTAGAGAAAAAAGATTTTTGTTTTTTTATTTTAATTTTTTAGTCTTGAAACTAAATTGAAACGAAAACGAAATTTGTCCATCCAGCGTAACACATCTTCCCCTTCATAGAGTTAGTCAGCTGCATACAGACAAAATGGAACCATGGATGGAACGCTCTGCACTGATCACTCCACAAGAAGAAACAACACAGTGAAGACAAAAAAGTTCTAATTGCATCCGGTCTCATACCCCTACATAATTGAATACCATAATTACCTATTCTCCAAAAGCTATTTATATTTTTATTCAAAAATTTGTAGTTTCAAACCAAAGAAACATTTTTTTTTCAATTTAAATTATGTATTTAAACAAAAGCTAAAAACTATTTTTTGAGCTAACTTTGTAAAGTGATTTCCTCATACGAGTACAACATACAAGATAAAATCATTTCGGTCGTTTTTCCAGCCTGGTTACCAGCCGAGAAGCATCTGACGTTTACGTCGTGCGTCGCGACGCTTGTCAGTCGGTCTTCTTGTGCCCGACAAACCTCATCTAAAAATATGCGCACGTCCACGCCGAATAAGTAAAGTAAGTATGCAAGCAAGCAAACGAGCGAGAGCACGCACTGCTTGCTGTAAATTTAAATATTAAACGATTTATTTACCCAAAAACCTGCTGCCTTGCCTCAGCTTGCTTGCCTCCACTTTCGTTTACTTCTTGACGCTAACTTCATATTTTTCCTTTAAATTACATATCCTTGCAAATTTGCCTTTTTAAACATGTCCCGGAGATGAGCCGAGCGCAAGCTGCAAAAATTATCTTCTTGCAAAAAAAAAAAAATTGAAGAAAGAGGTTTTATCTGTCAATTATAAATATATTTTTATATTGAGTTATTTTGTTATATATGTAACTTTATAATTTTGCTATTTTGTGTCAAATTAATAAAATAGTAAATTATCTCTAATTTAAACAAATTAAACTTTTAGAAAGCTTAATTTTGTATTTTTTTGGTCGATTACTGCGTTTGTTAGTTTTCTAGTCTTGAAGCTTTTACTACTTAATATCCTAGAAACTTTATTAAGCTTTAATTAGGCATTCCATTTGGTTTCATTAAATTGTTACTCGCCAATCGACGAATGAACAAACGCTGAAA
Source organism: Lissagria laeviuscula (assembly GCA_030264695.1). Taxonomy (NCBI): domain Eukaryota; kingdom Metazoa; phylum Arthropoda; class Insecta; order Coleoptera; family Staphylinidae; genus Lissagria; species Lissagria laeviuscula. The sequence goes on along the minus strand of JARJDU010022381.1, from coordinate 2,766 downwards.
TGAAGACAGATTCGATTTGTTTCCAAGTGTGATAAATTACGATTAGCACTTAGATTTTCATTTAAACTTAAAGGCAACAAAGTAATCCTATTCAAACTACTATAGATAACCAATTTATTCAATCATTAAATATTTTTTAAATAAAAAACTTTTGAAAAAAATACATAAATATTTTCTTCCCAAATATTTTTTTAAATAAAAATAAAATTTGGAAAAACAACAATCGCCCTAAAAGTTTAGAATTTATTATACGCGATTCAGCTGAAAGTGCACTTTTTCACTCTTAATGGCGCCGGCTATAGGACTGAGGAAGTGAAGGAAAGGATAGGGTGCAGATGAGAATGCGACGACAATGACACGCGACGCGAGCTCCTCGCTGAGCAAACACGAGCGAGCGCTGCATGCCAAACTGCCAAGCTATGCGCGTTGCAAGATTTGCAGGAGTGCAGGAAAGCAGTGGCTACATTGAGGAAATCTCTGCATGTGTAGCAAACCCAGCACCAGTTGGAATATCTGCGGATGCTGGATGTCGTCCTGGGAGGCATAAAGCACGAAAGGATATAAACCCGTGAGCGTTGATGGACGTAGACAACTAGAAACTTAATTTTATTTTATTGCTGCTAGTTGCATAAATTTATTATTTGTTTGTATCGTTTATGTCAAGAATTGAAAACTGTAGATGTAATAGTTACCTTTTATAAATTGAAGAATTGATGAGATTATTTTAATAATTTAAAGAATATTTTTAAATTTCTGTTGTTTCAGAGAGAGAGAAAAACATCAATAAGAATAAATATTTTGTTGATAAAAATTGAAATTAAGATAACATAGAGCGGTCTTCATTAGTTTTTGGTTAGAAATGGCAGGTCGTCAGAGCAGCTCTTTTTCTTTTTCACTCATGCGCAACAATATAGTTATCTTCTCGTCTCACGTCTTATTTACTTTATCATCTTATTATATTTTTTCTAACAATGTATACTTAATAATTTTCCTTCTCTCTTTCTCTTATTTTTCATTCGCTTTCCGCCTTATCTTTAGTTCATACCTCACATCCTTCAGCCGAACAGTCTGCATTTGAGGAGTGAGTGTAAGAAAACAGCCCAGCCTCCACTAAAGGATAGGAAACGCTAAACTTATCCTTTTCTATCCTCTTTATAGTCGATACTTTTTTCTATACTTCTTAATCCGTTTTTTTTTCTTGCACTTTGTATTAACGTTGATATAAACTCGTTCATTAGCTCTGAGTTTAAAAACACAGGATGCTCAACAAAAAAGATAATTTAGGTTTTTCATAGAATAATTCTAAAATAAAAATATAAGATATACATTTTTATAAAAATATAATATATAACAATATAATTAATTATTACTTTTAAAATAAATATTTAATGACTAATTTTTGTAATAATCTAACTTAAAAAAAAACGTCTGGATATACTTGAATGAATTACTTTTTGTGCAAGTTTTTAATATATTGTTTTTTGGTAAAACTTTTGTTAGATTTCTGCAGGGAGCAATACAATTGGAGTAAAATTAAATTTCGTAGAAAATTATGATTTAAAATGAGTCATTGCTACGAGTAAATTACTAGAAATTGTATTTCATAGCATAGAGTCTGCTAATTTATTTATTATGTTGAGCATAAAACGCAATTAGATAAAGATTTTTTTTAAATGTGTAAAATATTTTGATCTGACTGATTTATTAAAATAATTTAAAACATCATTAAAATTCTTGAAATTTCTATACAGAACCAGAAAACAAAAACATCTAAAAATAATTTATGTAAATACAAAATTACAAAATAAATACCATACCAAAACATCCTGACTCAAATTACTTTCCATCAAGAACCGTAAAATTTGACTTATTGCCAAAAGATGCTTCCAATTTAAGATAAATCTCTACCAAATATTTTTTATAATAAATACTTAATTAAAATTTCATCCAAATTAAATAAAATATTACATATTTTAAAACAAGTTTATTAAAAGATATCACATTTGATGATGATGCTTTGCCAAGTAGTCAGTAGTAAATCGCGACGATTGTAATGGAAAATCATAAAGTGATTGAATTATATGACTGGAAGAGGATGCGCATCGAATCGACAATTCAACGATTCGTGGAATTGACGGCTGAGACATGCCGCCGACTATCATCCTTCTAGGAACTAAAGGAACTCGATGATCAGGATGAAGTATTCAGTTGGATTTCATTACTAATAACATCGCTCCGAAATGGAGATGGAAATGATGTCTTCTCAAATAGTTGTAAAGATGAAAACTTTTGATTTGCATGAGCAGTTAAGTATAGCACATTAATGTCAAACTTTCCTATTTTATTTCATTTAAATCAATTTTTCTGTTTAGAGCTGATAATAATTATATTGTAATAATAGTTTGACTGCAAGCTGCAGGATTTTGCAGTGGGAGTGCTGATCAATTTCACAATATAAACAGAACCTATCAAATACGCAACTACTAAATATTTTGTAGGTTCATTAGATTTCTTGGTTGGATAGAAATGCAGTCTAGTGATTTGCAATTTGTATTTTAATTGAAATTTTAGAAGTATTTTTTAAATAAAATATTTAGCTAAAAAGATACAGGTGTTCTGAGTCCAGTTTCCCTAAAAACCGTTTACTTATAAAGACCCAACATTTATAGTTTGTCTTTAGACTTAAAGCCTGATTACACTAGAGTAGAGTAACTATACCCATAGAGACACCAAAAAATGTCCGAGTAGAGTAGAGTTACGAGTAGC